>QKWP01001760.1:88969-100099 GCA_003550325.1 Gigaspora rosea | reverse complement strand
TTTTTTACCCAGTGATCTGGGATGAAATTTTTGTAACGTGGTCAAAACACTGTGTAATCGTTAAAGATCTGTTAATCGTTATATATTGTTTTAAATAATTCTGATTATAATCGATTTGTAGATATAATGATTTAATATAGAAAATGATATATATCGATTTAGATATATATCGAGTTTTAACCAGTTAATCGATAGATATCGTTATTTTTTAATCGATATAAAATGATTAACTGTTATATATTAATCAATATCTATATATAAAATTTCCTAATGATCAACTGATCACGCCATTGCTGTCATTAATGAATTTCTCTATTTTATTAACATTAACAATAGCACATTTTTATTATACATTAAATATGATTTAATCTTGTTTAACAAACTAAAGGGATTGTGACTGAATTTTAATTAATTATAGTTGCTTCAAAATGTGTATTATTATGATAATATTTAGTTTATTTAATATTTACTATTAGGACTGACAGTCATATGGTCTGTCCTAAAAAGGACCAGACTGGCCCAGTCTCTGGACGGACCAAAGGACTATCGGTCCAGTCTGGACCGATTAATAGCTCTATATATAACATAGTACAAGATAGCAAAAACTATCCAATTTTTTATATAAAGTACCAAATTTACAATTATTTAATTAATTTTGATTTGCTAATTTTATATAAAAAATTTTAATTGGTTAAAAAAAATATATATAGTCACCTTTTTCTAATTCAAACCTCTCTAAACCAAATACTATTAAACTTTTTCTAAACTCTCTTTAAACTGAACATAATTTTCTAGAAATTTGTAAAGTTTATTATAAAGTTCGAATAATCCATATATAACTTTTTGAAAACTAAACTTTTTCAAATTTTTATATAGTAAAAAAAAGCAGTTCTGGCAGTTCAGATTAGAAAGAGTTGACTATGAATTCTTTTTTTTTATATAGTAAATACCAAATTTTCAAATACATATAAATTTCAAACTTTTATAACTTCTTAAAGTTATAATAAATAAAAAAATCTGTTCTAACAAATTTGTAGTTTAGATATATGGAGTGCTCCGTATTAAAAGGGCCCATTTTTACAATTTTTTGAAAAATGAGTTTTTATCAAATTCATGTAAATTTTGACATGACTGATATTTTTCAATTATTAATGAAAGTCGATTTGCATAATAAAAAATCAAGATAATGTAAAAAGAAAAATTACATGAGGCTGCGTAGAGCCAACACGTCACGAGATTATCCGATAGTCACATGCCATCTTTAACCAATCAAAATAGTGAAATTTAATTAATCCCGGATCAGTCCGAAAATCAAAACAAGTGGTTAAGCTCGATTATCTCAAAATGAGATAAATGTAAAAATGGGCCCTTTTAATACGGAGCACTCCATATAGTAACAAATCTATAAGGCCAGGTTTTCATTAAAATTATTTGTTATTAAGTTATAACAATATTTATATTTTATATATAAAAATTGGATAGTTTTTGCTGTCTCATACATAGTATAAATAAATACATATTCATATATTTATTAAAAATATTAAATGCAAGTTTAACTACTTACTAGGTAAATACATAGCATTGTTTGTCTAGAGCTAAATGTTTATATAAATATAATAATTAAAAAAGTTTGCTATTTACTAAATAAAAGCATAGCATTGTTTGTCTAAAACTCAAATTTATTTCTTGTACTATAAATTTTATATATGTTCTAATTTATAGAATTAATAATAACTTTTGATCTACTAGTCTGTTTTGGATGATTTAACTATCAAAATGTTCATCTCGATGAGATGATTCTAACAAGTCTAAAATTATTAAAATCTATTCACAGGATCCCAAGATCGTTTATCACTAAGTAAATTTATTTACTATTAAATAACTTTTGATCCACCAGCCTGTTTGGATGATTTAACCACCAAAATATTCGTCTCAGCCCAAAATTATTAAATTTCAATCACAGGATCCAAAGATCGATAAAGATTTATTAATTATTTAATCAAATTGATTTTATATATAAAAAGCAATTTGATTAAATGTTGATAAATCTTTATCGATCTTTGGATCCTGTGATTAGAATTTAATGATTTTGGGCTTTTTAGAATTGTCTTACTGAGTTAAACATTTTGGTAGTTAAAACATCCAAAACAGCCTGGTAAATCAAAACTTATTCAATAGTAAAGAAATTTACTTAGTAATAAACGATCTTGGGATCCTATAATTAGATTTTAATGATTTTTGGGCTTGTTAGAATCGTTTCATCGCGACAAACATTTTGATAGTTAAATCATTCAAATGGACTGGTGGATCAAAAGTTATTATCAATTTCATAAATTGGCCAATTAAAAATAATTTAAAAATTATGTGAGTGGACAGACAGAAAGTGCAAAGTTGCGTTTTTGATATTTTAATATGTGATAAATCAAGAATGTAACTTTAGTAGGACATTTTTGGGAGTTCTGGCACAATTTTTGTTACCGGTATCAATCTTGCATATAATTTAGTATTTGCATCGTCAAATTAATAAAAATTATCTAGAACACATTTATTTACCCAAATTCATATCAAAAAGGATATTATTTTGTCATAGTGGGTATAAATTTGCATTTGTGTCATCACCCAAATGACAATAAATTTGTGTTTGCGTCGTCATTCTAGCACAGTGATATTATTTTTTGTATACCTAAAATGCAATTTTTTGCTCAATTTTATATCAAAAAGATAACAATTATTTATGCTAACTTGTTTGCTATTATTTACGCATCAAAAATCTCAATCAGTATACCAATATTTTTGTATATTTAGATCATATTCTTTTAGCTAAATTTATATCAAAAAGGATACAAATATTATTTGTTATATCAGAATTCATTCTAAAGCCGATTCTTCACTACTTACTGGCACAAAAAATGTGACCCATATATACCAAAAAGGTAACAAAAAATATATACATATATAACAAAAGGTAACAAAAAATATAACCAAATATACCAAAGGGTAGGATGCAAAGCACTCCTGCTTCGCAGACAAAATATCAATAAGGGTCACAAATTTTGGAAGCCCTGGCTCGTAATTTATCATAGTACCGTACTATATAGTGCCCTCTAATATATTTTGGGCAACAACCAGAAGTTGAACCAGTTGGTTTACCACATTTACTACAAGGTATTCTTCTTTTAGATTTCCAATGATAACTACACCCTTCAGGGCGCATGCTGTTTCTTCCACAAATTTCACCAGTATTATGATAAAATGGGCAAATATATTCACCAATCATTTATATATATACTAAAATAATTATTTAAAGAAAAGATTTTATAAAGTATTATATACAAAACTTTAGTTAATCAAAACATATCACATATTCAAATGTCATCTACTAATAAAAATATCGATCAAGTATCTGATAAGACCAGATCTTTAGCTAAAAATCAAATAACTGATAAGGACAGAATCTTAGCTGAAATTCAAATAACTAAAACCAAACCCATATACAAAGAAGTTGAGCAAGCTTTAATTAATGTAGTCAAAGCTGGAATTTACTATAAAAAGCCAAAAGATAGCAAGTTTATACAAAACTATAAAGAATGAATTAAGAAATTACGGCAGGCTGAGGATCCTAATAAATATATAAAAAACTTAGCCCAGATTATATTCTCTAATAAAGATAAATATAATAAAACTATGAATAACTACAAAGAATTTTATGGGCGAGACCCAAAGATATTAACTTCTATTATAGAACTATATAAATTATATTACAAATTAGCTAGAAATCATTTCATTAAAGAAACCCAAATTGATGAAGAAGCAGAAGACTTTCTTAATTCATAGATATGTAATAACAGATACCAACTTGGAATATTGCATGTACATTATTTTGTAAGCACCCACTGAGAAGGTAATTGTATATCCTTTACAATTAAAAGCTCTTCTTTAACAAAAGACCACCTTGGTCCATTGCCTTCATCATCTTCTATCCAATATAAGATTGGCTGATTTTTTTGTATCAAAGATTCCTTGATATGATAAATCTGAGGACTCCAATTCATATCAGTTGCACGTCTTCTTCCACCTTCCAATTCTTCAAGTTCGAGTAAATATAAAACAGAATTATTATATGTTAAACAAACTTCATCAAAACCCATAGGACCATATCTTGGTTTGGATGACTTAGCATATACATGTTCTAATTTCTGAGCTTTAGCAAGAGACATATTAATTAATTGAGTTTTTGTATTATCAAGCTTTTCAAGAAATATAGCAAGATCATTTACCCAAGCTCTACAATGCTCTGTTAAAGGTAATAATAACTCTATACCATCCTGAATAAAGAATGCCCACTCTTGCAAAGTTTGATTAAATCTTTCAACTATACCCTGTCTTTTCTTTAATTTGCTTCTACTAATTTTTATATTATATCTATTCATTAACTCTTCACACTTTCCATAAAATTCTAAACCATAATCAGTTTGCAATATTTTTAATTGTTTAAGAGGAAAGTTGTAAAATTTAAAAAGTTTTATAAATCCTTTAGCAACACTATCGGAATCTCGATCTGTTAAAGGGCAAACCCATTTAGTTCGACTTGCGATATCAACACATGTCAAAGCATATTTATAAATTTTATTTACAACTTTATCATGAGGCATATAACATAAATTTGCTTGTATAACTTCCATAGAAACAGTAATTTTGTTAAAGTTAGCACAAGAAATATACTTTGGCCGAGCTTTATGAATTAAGAATAATAACTGCCTTTCAAGCCAATTACGCACTTTATTTATAGAAAAATTATATCTAGCTTTTAGAGAAGCTTCATACAATTTTTTCGCAGTTCTTTGATAGCCATTAGGTTTATAATAAATCTTACGCAAAGCAATAAATAAATCTAATTCACAAGCTTTTCCAAAATCTATTTGTATTATAGAAATAATTGACATTTTTTTTTTACAAGCTCAAAAACAATATATAGTGATTACATAGTTTTCAAGAAAAAATGATAAACTTATTGGTTTCCTCCAAAGAAATATTGCAAGAAGGAGGAGATAGTGAAAGAATCAAACAATTTAAAGATGATTTATTAGCAATACAAGATCGAGTCGGCAAATTACAACAGGATCTTGTTACAAAAGAGGATTATATTAATTATCTTGAAAAAGAAATCTCAATTTGGGATAAGGAGCTAGACCCATTGAGATCAGAAATTTCTAATCTTATAAAACAGTTAGAAAATGTATTTAAAGAATCTGAAAAGCGAGAAAATTATATAGATTATTTAGAAAAGCAGTTAGCATTTTTTTCAGAATGAAATAGACAAGCTTAATAAAAAAATACTTGTTTTGTATAAAAATTCTAATGATACTATAGATATGGCACAACAACCAGAATCATCTAGATTATCTTTATCTGAAAATCAAGCTATAATACAGAAACATAGAATTACACGAGAGGTTAATAGCATTATAGAATATTTTGAAAGCCCAATTACAATAGCACCTTCATTAGATGGTATTAAAGAAAATCTTGATATAATTTCTGATGCTGGAAATAGGTTTGAGAGATTGGTGCTACAAATATATCCACGAACAAATGCTCAAACAATTAATGCCGAAAATCGAGTAGCAAATTTGCAGGCCCAGTTAATAAATTTGCAAACCCAGTTAACCAATTCACAGACCCAGTTTGCTGATTCACAAACCCAGTTCGCTATGCTTCAAAATGACTACGGCCTTCTTTATCAGGCTTATGAGGCCCACAGAACACAGCATAATATATTTAAATCTCGAGAACTTGATAGATGAATTACAATCTGTGCACAAAAAAGGCAAATATTAGAATCGCTTCTAGAAAAATTTGCATTAAGATTCAAAAACAAACAAACTTATCAGCAACTACAAGATTGTAAGACAGATAGGGCAATTACTACGCACCTCTTAAATCTTACAAAAAATTGATACAGCAAATGGAAAACTAAATGCAAAACTCTAAAAAATGACCTATTACTTGCTAATATTCAACTGGATAACAAGTGGGATAAGTAGAAAAATCAGGCATGAAATTCAGAGCAATTAATTAATAATTTGAATCAGCAAATTTTTGTACTTCAGAATAATCAACCTATAAATAACCAATATAGAGGAATGGCAGGATACCCACCTCCAAATTTTTATGGCTATCCCAATAAGGATCCAGAAGAATTTATTGATTCTTTTCGCTCATATCTTGTGGCTGTAGGAATTAATGTATTAGCTGGACACACTCATAGAGTTTGAGCACATGGTCTTTTTGAAACATGTCTCAAAGGTGATGCTAAAGATTGGTATGAAAGATCTCTTCGAAGAAAAAATTGGGAATTGAGAAATTTATTAGATAATACTGGACAAGCTACTTTAGCTCTGGCTCAAGAACGAACAGCAGCACAACTTGGAGCAAATTTAAGACATAGCACTGTGGGCCAGGCCGAAAATATTGTTATTCCAGCTCATACAGTATTTGATGAAGACTGGTCTTTTGCTGATGGGCGCTCAACAGATCGATTACCCAATGCGCCAAATGCTAATACAGGCAATAGTGTAGTTGCAGTTGGAATTATGCTTGGACAAACAATATACTGGTTCAAGACCAACTATCCTACAGTTACTGCAGAAAAACAGCGAATGCTCTTTGGTTCAACAGTTCAAGGTAGCGACCCTGTTGGCTGTTTCTATTCCAAGTTATGTAAACTTGCTAGACTTGCTAGTATTAATGAACAACAAATTCGATTACAATTTATTTGTGGTATTTCTCCTGATAATCAATTAGAAATTTGACGGATTGGAATTAACAGGCCTGTATCTGAATTGCTTACAGAACTCAAAGAAATTGAAAGATATAAAACAGAGCAATTATCTGGAGCATATTCTATTCCAAAATCTGCTATAGAGCGTCAACAGCAATTTTATTCTAATGCGGATATTGACAAGCTTGTAGAAGAACGAATAGCTTCCAGAGAAAAACAAAGTCTAGTCTCAGAGAAGCGCATCTTTGAAGTAAAGCCAAAACAAGTATTTCAAGTTGACTCTAATACTGAAGCGATTAGACAATTTATAGAGATTATGAAGCGAGCTAAAAAGACTTTAGCTAAAAAGCCTGGTCCTGGTAAAGAAAAAGCAAACAAGATTCATATAGATCGATTCTTAGATGACCTTGTAAAAGATGATACTGATCCTGATTCTAATAGTTTTTATGATAATGATCCTGTTGAAGATATTTGTAAACAATTAGAAGACCTTCATATTAATCAGACTAAAATCACTAAAGCTATAAAAAAGATTTCTAGCAAGCCTAAATCTTCTCGACGCAAGACTAAATCAAAATCAAAATCAAAATCTAAGACTCAAAAAAAGAAATCATCAGGTCGATCAAAGCATGTTAATGCCCATATAATTTCTGATGAATCGTCTTCAGACTCTAGTGATAGTAAAAATGATACAACATCAAGTGAAAATGAACTTGAAACCAATACCTTGTCATATTCACAAAGCAAATCAGGATCTTCTGAATCATCTGAAAATGAGTCTAGTAGTTCAGAAAGTGATTCAGATGAATATGAAGTCAATGCTACAAAAAAAAAATAAGTTTTTCTAATACCAAAAACTCAAAGAAGCGCAAAAGTGCCAGACCAAAAACTTCTAGCAAAAATCTAGTAACACTTCTTCTGATAAAAAGAGCAGTAAATATATTAGGTTACTTAAAATTTCTACAGATAATATTACTCTAAATGCATTTTTCGCTATTTTACGATCAATGGTTGATTCATTTACTCGTACACAACCTAAAGAAGTATCTATTAATGATATAATATGATTAATGCCGAATTCATTGCACTAAAAGATCCTGTTCTAAATCATTTTACTTCAAATTTCTTAGACAAGTAACGAGAAAAGTTTTGGAATGAAATTACTATGGTATTCTCTCATATTTTATAACCAATATCTGATCTAATTCGAATTGCTACCCAGCAAGCAAATACACTATCCCAAAAGGTCCCAGAAGAAATGCAACCAGAAGCAGAAATTTCATGGCCAAATCCTATAGAAATTAATTTTATTCGTAAAATTATTCCTAATGATGTTGCAACTATTACTTGCCAAATTACTTCACTATCAGAAAAAAACATTCAAGTACCTGGTACATTAATAGATAGTGGAGCAAACTGCTCTCTTAAATCAAAAGGTCTTGCAAAACTATTAGGAATGAATATAGACAAAAATAAAAACCTTCTGTAAAATGGCGTAATAATTCTTTAGAATCTATTGGAACTTGTTATAATGCACCAATTACTTTTGGCTATAGAGATAATAGTTGTACAATTACAGAAGATTTTCCAGTAATGGACAATGATAAACCTTGGATATTATTAGGCACTCTATTGCTTGATCATGCTGGATGGGAGCCTATTGTCAAGCGTGAATTCAAGCTAATTTATAAAGGTAAAGTAATTACTATACCTCTTTCAGTACATAAGTCCCAGAGAGAGATATTTAAACCAGAAATCAATCTGACTTTTCATAAGCATGATTCAATCCAAGTATCTACTAATTCTTCTAGACCCGAAGAGTCATTGCTTCACAATAGTCCATCTAGTAAGGATAACAATGTATTATTAGAGGAATGGCATGCTTCTGCAGGTTTTAGCCCAGATTTTAGTCTATCTAGTGAGGATGATTTCTTGCAAAGCAAGTCATTAGATGATGAATCAGAGATTCAAGACTTTACTTCTTCTCCAAATCACTGCAAAGCAGGACACTTTGTGTCTGACCTGGGTCTAGACTCGAAAAGCCAATGCTCTGCAATAAAAAAAAAATAATTAAAACCCAAAGAGTCATTGCCTCACAATATATATCACAAAATCGAGATATTCCTATATGGGAAAAATGTATGAATCACTTTTTCTAGGATATATGTGTTTATGCACCAACTCCGTTGTTAGAATATGATTTACCATTTTTTTCTTCTAACTGATAAATAAGATTATATATAGTACCATTTCAGATTAATTTTTTTAATGTAAGTTCGAATAATTTTGTACTCCAATTAGCCATATCTATTTTAATTTGATTGTATTCTATATCTTTCTGTTGTTTAATAGTTTTTAAGGTTTCTTCAGTAGATTTAATCAATTCTTGACATAAATTATCTTTAGCTTCTTTGATTCTAGCATTAACCTCTTCTTCAGAGTATAATGGAGAAATATTAGTATTATAAAGCAAGCTATTAGAGAAAGAATCAGAAATTCGAGATTTTGTTTCTTCGAATCCTGACTTTTCAGGTTTTGAACCTGAATTGCTATACAATGAGACTCTGTCTCTACTTCTATTGTAGGATTATATCGAGTTTTTTTATTTCTTTGATATCTATCAACTTCATGTTTTAAAAATGCCTCTATAATAGGGCTAATACTACCAGTACTTGTTTCACTTTCTGATAATGGATTTTTTTTCGAGTTGTAAGCCGAATTTATCCAGCTTTTATTAATGAAGGTGGTAGTTGGGTAAGAAGATTTGAATAATTTTCATGAAAGTCATAGAATATTATAAAATATATTTTCATAAAAAATTATAATCTTTTAAAAAAATATCGATAATTACTGCAAAGCATGACACTCCGTGTTTAAAATTTCATAAAATTTCATAAAATTCCATAAAATTTCATAAACAATTTTTATAACAGAGGTTCGAAGAACCTTGCTTCGCAAAACTTCAATTCCATTTTGATAACAGTTACTGACATTATATATTAATATTTTTTATAAGAATGTAATCTCAAGCGGCCAACAAATATTAAACATCCACATGTATAACAATAAATCATATCTATAGGATAACCAAATTTCAATTCACAACTCTTTCCGACGATCCCTTGTACCAAAAATTTCAAGAACACTGACCTACGAAAACTTTCCATTTAACACATAAAATAGTAAATTGGCTCTATCAAATAAAGCCTGCAGTGAGAGGCACTTGTCATTTAGAGGTAAAGTTCATAGACTCTGTTGACAAGCTTAGAGTTTATCACTCACCGTTATTGGGCCTCTGTCTAACACTACCAAGCAAAGAAGTAGTGGGCAATAACCTAGAGTTTAGTTTTGAGATGTGTTATTATGCTAAGCGTAACTCCTACCAACTCCCTTATATTTGGTACCCTTTGGGCTTCTTTTTGTCACTTCTTGGAACTTTACGAAATTTCGACAAAAAGTGGGAAATTTAGCTTACCCCTCCAAAAGATCGGCATTGTTTACTCTGCCCAAATTGGGATGACGCCTACCAAATTAGAGTTTAGACCCGGGTTGTAGTAAACTGGGTCACCCGTATCGAAACGGTTCACCCGGGTCAAGATTTAACAACCTGGGTCAAAATCGGGTTTAAGATCATAGAAGGGCATTCATTCGATTGGTTATAACAGTAAGAGTAATGAGGTTTTATAACATCATAAAGGCTTTTAAAAATTGATTACGCTAAAATAATTGAGAAAAATAGAGTTATTTGTTCTAGACATTCAAAAGCATACAAGACATTCTTTACTATTAATTAAATATAAATAACCCCGTCACTATCTGATTACTATTCTGATCATAAGATCTTAAAAATTAATTCTTATATGGTACCGCATATAGTTTTTGTCTGCATAGTTGACCGAACGCTCCAATTTTTCGCACGCACGGTAATCATTGTGACTGGCATGCGTATTAATCACACTTTGATGATCTTATGATCTGTTCACCCAATAATCTACAGTTCGAAGAGGTTCACTTCTCTCAACTCCAGGACCCTTATATACAACCCGTTTTCACCTGGGTCACCCGATTTCAAATCACATGGGTGACCCGGGTGACAATTTTGCATCCGGGTCTAATCTCTATTCCTTAGATTGTAACACAGGCAAATTTGCCTGCGTATTTTAAAATTTTTAATAAAATTTTAAATATTGATTTTAGCCATATCTTTTCTAAGTAAAAAATATTCTTTAAGTTTTGTTTTAGTAACTTTGTTATAAAATTTTTTTAAAATCATTAGAAAACTTTAATATAATAAATGTTTAAAGTTCTTGTATTGGCATTTTTACTATTAAAATTTTTCTTTAGATTTT
>QKWP01001760.1:74512-88153 GCA_003550325.1 Gigaspora rosea | reverse complement strand
CTAGAGGCTAGGTAAGGAAGATTAAAGGAAGTTAGTAATGTTGACAAGCCTTCTTGAAATGTTAAAGAAAAAGAGAAGATAGGAAGGTAATTGCTAGCTTGTCGTAAAAATGGGAAGACCTTTTTATTTTGGCTTTAAGTAGCTAGATAAGCTATCTGTTCTAATACCATATGGTATCGGAGCAGTGCGGTAGGTCGCATTTAGGTATCCGGGTACTTAGGTACCGACTGGATGGCCGGATGATGCTAAACTTAGTTATTAGGTAGTGCTATGTAGGTACAATAGTAAATATAGTAAATACAAGTATCTTAATAAAGTATTAGCGTGGCTACTTAAGGTTAAAAAAAAAAAATTCAATTTAAAGTCATGTACTATATTATACAAAGTGCAGTATGTAGTATAGTAGTCATATGACATTGTGACCTGTGAGGTCACGTACTATGTTACACAAGGCGCAGTAGTCATATGACATTGTGACCTGTGGGGTCACGTACTACTATCTTTAAATAATAATAATTTATATTAGAAAAAATATTAACTATATAATTTATAACACTGCAAAGCAGAAGCCCTATTTATCACTAGTTTGGCTTATATGGATATTCTAGTCATTGCTTCGCAATAGATATGTGGGATACACATTCATTTTGATACCTTTTTGAGAGCTTAACTCTTAAAGCTCATTCTTCAACCAACTCTGGAGATATTCCATTTGATATAAAATTTTTATATGCTTGTATACACCAATGACCATATAGCAAACTAGTTATTTTATCAGATAATATCCAACGCTTAGTATCTATAGGGCAAAGAGCCTTCTTTTCTGATTCGACCAAAGATAATATATGGTTTTTTGATCAGATACCTACATTCTTAGCATGGAATACTTCATTAAAAAAGAAACAGTCTCGATAAACAAGAGTCATAGGATCAGCCTCAGTTCATATAGCCAAATCTTTGACTTCTTCCTCTGATAATAATGATATATCTACTGGATCATCTAGCAAGGACCCTTCTAAAGTTGACATATATAAGTTCTTAGCCATTTCATTTATACCCTTTTTGCTAACTCCTTTATGTTTAGACTTTGTAGACTTATTTGCCAAAACATAGTGATAAGACTTGGCTCGAATATGTATAGATTCTGCAATTATACTATCTGGAGTCTCATAATTGAAAAGACCTATAGTTTTTGAGTCATTAAGATCAAAAAGATCAGGTCGCTCAGCCATATCCTTATAGATATCCTCAGTTTCAACTATAAATATAAATGAGTCTGTATCCATATATCCAAGCTGGGCTTTATTACCATATCTTTCTTTTACATAACCATACCAGAAGCGATACATTAAAAGTTTGCTAAGGCCAAGAACTGATGCTCCGACAATAATAGGCTTGTTAAGAGTCACACTAGCCTTTCCCATATGTGCTTCTATTAAAGTATTTCCAAGTTGTTGACCATACTTAAATGAGGGTTTGCGAATCTGTTTAATAAACTTCTTTTCATCTTGCTCATTATTTATAGCCATGAGCTTGACATCTTGATACTTACGAACATTTTACATAGTTTTACCATATACTGAGTTATTCATAAGCTTGAAGAAGTCTTTTTCAAAAGCATTCTTAGCCCCTTGTCTCTTTTCAGTATTAAAAGCAATATAGAGTGCAAGCCAGTTAGTTTGATTAAAAGATAGAATTTCTATTACCTCATCTACTATCATACCCAATTTTACATAGTATTGAAGCTCTAGATAATGAATAACATATTCTTTTCATGGACCAAGTTGAGATACTAATTTTTTTGTAGCTAAGAAACATCCACTATCTAAGTTATCTACAAGCTCTGTAGTATGAGAACACAATATTTCTTTACTTTACAGCCATATTCTCTATAGCTAGGGGTAAATCACTCAAATAGTCATGAGTTTTTAAAGAAAAACGTGTATTAATCTTTAGAAAATATCCTCTTTTAGCATCTGCTTTAGTATTAAGAATCTTTTCAAGATATTTCTTTTGCTCATTTGGATTATCCTCAAGATATTTACAACTTATCTCCCATTTATAATTTCCAATAGGCAAATACTAACTCATAGCCCAACCATAAAGATTATTTGCATCGACAT
This sequence comes from Gigaspora rosea, assembly GCA_003550325.1. Classification (NCBI taxonomy): domain Eukaryota; kingdom Fungi; phylum Glomeromycota; class Glomeromycetes; order Diversisporales; family Gigasporaceae; genus Gigaspora; species Gigaspora rosea. The sequence continues at coordinate 86,030 of QKWP01001760.1, read as the reverse complement.
AGTTTATCCACATTGTGGGTTTAGATGGGTTAAAGGCCTTATCAGTGCCTTATCCATTTTAGGATTGTTGGCTTTGAAATATTGATGACCAGCCATAGCTATACCTCCATGCTTAGCATCTTCTATAAAATCATGCATAGACATATCTGTAAAGAGCTCAATTTTAACTTTCGTCATTTTAAGCATGGCATCCCAAGCTAGTGCAGGTGCTGAAACATAATGGCTAGGATCAAGCTCATAATACTGCATACATGTCATTTGGAATTGGGTCCAAATATCTGCAAGACTGAGTACATCAATTTTAAGATAGAGATCATGATACTCATCTAGATTCTTACAACCAAAAGTTTCCCATACTTTTTGAGCGTGCTGATAGTCATCTTGTGAAATCTTGCCTTTAAGAGTACTATGAAACTCATGAATAGGAGAAAGTTCTTTTTCGAATAGCATACTATCTATATATTTTAGCTGACCTACTTTCATAGTCTTGTATCTCTCAAATGTCTTAGCTACAACCTTAATCTGATGTGCATTAACTGATCGACCAACAGATTCACAAACCAAGTGAGAATTATATCCTCGGAAGTTATGAAAGATAACTGCAATTGGCGTCTTCCATGGTATAATCTGAAGTTTGAGATTGCAAGCATTGTAAGCAGGTCCTCGAAACTTACCTGTTATATGACAATGGTCCCAAACCTTATCTTTATTATCTATATCAAATTTATTTTTACATATCCAGCAGGTATTTGTTTTAGCAAATTTTTTCTTGTCTTCTTCAGTCTCAATTCGGTCATACTTTATAGCTAAGACTCTATTAATTTGAACCAATTCCTTACTTCTTCAGTCTCAATTCAGTCATACTTTATAGCTAAGACTCTATTAATTTGAACCAATTCCTTATCAATTCTTTTGACAAATTCCTGAGTAGCATTTTCTTCTCTATATAGGAATGGGCCCTATACCTTTTCAGTATCGATCCAATGAACCAAGTAGCAAAAGCTATTGGCCTTTTGTTCAGCAAGCTTTCGCATTTGCCCTCCATATTTCTTATCACATTTCTTATTATCAGCCTCAAAGTTAGCTATAATAACATATGGAGCATTGATCATTCGTCCATAGTTCTTAAACTTTTCAAAATCATTATCACCCTTGATAGGTAATTTGACTTCTTGAGTTGCTTCTTTTAAGCCAAAACAGTGCTTTTGATGATAGGCTAAAGATTTTTCAGAATGAAAGTTTGAAAGCATCGGTTGCATAGATACTTTTTACCATGATATTTTGTATTTTTGAATACCAACCCATTTGGGTTCTTGATCTATAGAAAGTGGTTTTTTTGCCCATACTTATCATCTTTAAATTTGGTAATATCTGTAAGAGCCATTAGTTGGATAATATGTTGTCTATTATAGTTTTTGCTTGCTATTACAGGTTTAGGAGTAGCTTTTTCTTTTTTCTATTCCCAGATATTAATGAAGATATCTGGGTTTATTTCCTCAACTTTATTAAAGATACGTGAGCAAATTGGAGTTGGCATAGGAACTCCATCTAAATCAACTATATCTAGATATGGTTGAAGAACAGAAAGACATTGTAAATTATTGCTTGCAAAGTATGCACCTAAAGCATATTTTAAACACATGTCATCACCTGTTTGAGAGTTATCTGGATTAATAGTGCATTTAGTATTGGCAAGCTTCTTTGGAGTCAAGATATATGATCCACTAGTTGTTCATCGTAATGTATAAGCCTCAATATATAATTTTTCTATTTGAACTAATCGCCAATTTGATCCTCTTTTTAACATTTCCTCAATGTCTTTATCTATTTCTGAAGCTGACTAAGATATATGGTCATCTATATCATTTTCTGATAATAGTGAACACATTTTACTTCTGTGATGACAATACATTATATTATTTTCCTTATTCTCTTTTTTTAGCGATTTGTTTACTTTTTCATAATAGCAAAGAGCAACTAATGCTGACTTTATATGCTCCTTTTCATTAAGCTCGATTTTAAGAACTCTTGTAATTTCATCTCTAGCATTTGCTAATAATTGAGGCATATATGGTGTTTCATTATACTCTTTATAATCAGATATTGGTTTAATAAATTCATATCTCAGATTTTTTATAGATGGAACTATGGCTTCCCAATTACTTAATGAATTAAAATTATCATAGGGTCTTTCTGGATCACTAACTCTAATTTGAATAAAGTGAATACCAGTATCTAATATAGCATCATTTTCTATTAGATCTAATGTTTTAAGAAACTCAAATTCTTCTCGAGATAAATATTTATCTAAATCCATAGTATTCTTATTGGATGGGCCAGAAGAGTCAGAAACTTGATCCAAAGAGGAGTCGGGAATTTGATGCTTTGTATCATCACCTGCTTCTGAATCGATTGTGGAATTGGATTTGGATTTGTAGTAGGAATAACTTGAGGTCGACATGGAAATTTTCTATTCTAAAGATAACGAGTAAGCATCCATAACTTTTTGAATGAGTTATTATATCTATTACATGTATAAACCATTTTGTATATACTATATAGTTATAGAAGTATAATATATTACTTATATAAAATCTTTTTTTTAATTAATTATTTCTATATAACAAAAAGTACTATATAGTGCAGTACTATGATAAATTACGAGCCAGGGCTTCCAAAATTTGTGACCCTTATTGATATTTTGTCTGCAAAGCAGGGGTGCTTTGCATCCTACCCTTTGGTATATTTGGTTATATTTTTTGTTACCCTTTGTTATATATGTATATATTTTTTGTTACCCTTTTGGTATATATGAGTCACATTTTTTGTGCCAGTAAGTAGTAAAGAATTGGCTTTAGAATGAATTCTGATATAACAAATAATATTTGTATCCTTTTTGATATAAATTTAGCTAAAAGAATATGTATGTTCTAAATATACAAAAATATTGGTATACTGATTGAAATTTTTGATGCGTAAATAATAGCAAACAAGTTAGCATAAATAATTGTTATCTTTTTGATATAAAATTGAGCAGAAAATTGCATTCTAGATATACAAAAAATAATATCACTGTGCTAGAATGACGACGCAAACACAAATTTATCGTCATTTGGGTGACAACACAAATGCAAATTTATACCCACTATGACAAAATGATATCCTTTTTGATATGAATTTGGGTAAATAAATGTGTTCTAGATAATTTTTATTAATTTGACGATGCAAATGCTAAATTATATGCAAGATTGATACCGGTAACAAAAATTGTGCTAGAACTCCCAAAAATGTCCTACTACTTTTGTATCATGATATATAAAAACTAAAGGTCCTTTGTTTTGCTCCAAACAACAAATTTCTAAAGATCAGAGGCAGCTTAAAAAAATAATTTACATTTGGTCTAACGTAAATTATAGATACTATTATCTTAGTTGTTGCAAACTAGCATTATAAATGTTACCATATTAGTCTTATTACAAAGAGATAGTTAGTAACATTTAGTATACTGTATATATATATAATATAATTGACCAATCATAGCTTGTATTACCAAGTGCTGCTATGTAATTAGTCCTGCTAAGAACCAAACTAGACCAAACCAGACTAATGCAACTCTAGGTATATATATATAGGTAATATAAAAACCAGCTGATATTGCAAAATTTTGATTATAACTCTATTTTTGGCTTCTTGCAAAAAAAAATTTCTTGAAAAATTTTGGTATAAACTAACCTTTACTCCAATCCCAAACCTATCTTTACTTTAACTATAACTATAAACAAGAATTTATTTTTTTGTTATAAAAATTTACTCAATTGGCATGTTACACATGTTTGCAAATTAGCTGTTATTATCTATGTACAAACACCTATGTTATTTAGAAAAAATTTTTTATTTTATATTAATTAAAATAAAACAAATAGTAGTTAAGTTAAAGTTTAGCAAAAAACAATAGTTAAAAAAATTTTTTAACTAAAATTTTTTACAAAAAAATTTTTTTGTTAAAATAAAAAAATAGGTTTATAAACAAAATTCTAAAGTAAAAATTTTTTTTTTTAAAAAAAAAAATTATAATTACTGTAATTCAATTTTTATTTTATATCTGATTTTATATTCTAATTGGTTAATCAGAAGATACTCTCCTAGAACATTTGTAAATTTTATTATAAAATTTGAATAAGCTATATATAACTTTTTGAAAACCAAACTTTTTCAAATTTTTATATAGTAAAAAAAAGCAGTCCTGGCAGTTCAGATCAGAGAGTGTTGACTGTATATATATACAGCATAATTGACCAATCACAGCTTGTATTACCAAGAACTGTTTTTAAAACCAAGGACCAGACCAAACTAGTACTACTATGTAATTGCTTCTGCTAAGAACCAGACTAGACTAGACCAGACTGATGCAACCCTAGGTATATATATATGGGTAATGTAAAAACCAGCTGATATTGCAAAATTTTGATTATAAAACCATTTTTGGCTTCTTGCAAAAAAAATTTCTTGAAAAATTTTGGTATAAACTAACCTTCACTCCAATCCCAAACCCACCTTTACTCTAACTATAACTATAAGCAAGGATTTGTTTTTTTGTTGTAAAAATTGGCTCAATTGGCATGTTATACAGATTTGCAAATTAACTGTTAATATCTATGTACAAACACCCATGCTATTTAGAAAACTTTTTTATTTTATATTAATTAAAATAAAACAAATAGTAGTTAGATTAAAGTTTAGCAAAAAACAATAGTTAAAAAAATTTTTTAACCAAAATTTTACAAAAAAATTTTTTTGTTAAAATAAAAAAATAGGTTTATAAACAAAATTCTAAAGTATAATCAGAAGATACATATACAGTATTACAATATATAGTAAATAAATCAAAAAAAAAAAAAAACTTAAAATATTTAGTATATAGCTACTTTTTACTTTTATATATTATAACTTAATAATAAACACAACATAAATATTTTTGAAATTGATAAACTTTAAACAAAAAAAAAAATACTGTACGTGTATAAAAATTTTTTTTATTTAGACTTTATACAATGTATATATTATCTCAAAAGCTAGCTAATTAATCGGTACAAGGTATTCTAAGTAAAAATGTTCTACGGTTTTAAAAACCCTTACACTAACTTTAAATACTAACCCTAATGTAAAATAATTATGTCAAAAATTTTATAAAAAAAATATATATAAAAATTTAATAAAAACATATAATACGTAGGTATAATCAAATTATATTAAAAAAAGATAAAATAAATTGAATTTTTTTGACTTACAATCTAAAAATAAATATAACGCAAAAAATAAAACTGTATATACTGTATATAAAATTAAGACTAGGAGGTTATTTTACTTTAAATATTAATATAAAAAAAAAAAAGCAGCAACATGACATATTTTAAAATTTTCAAGATCTATAACTTTAAATTTGCATAATTTTAAATAATTGGGCTGAAGTTTAAAAAGAAGTTGTTGGTTAATATCATAAATATTAATTATTTTCGTGTCTTTTACCTTGAAGTTGATACATCCAACGTTAAAAGTTAATAATTGATGCATGCACCGATTTTTTTTTAATTTTTAAGCACAACTGTTATTTACAAATTAAAGTTCATTGCTAATTACATATAATGGACGTTGTGTTGCGCAGATACTTATGCAAGTTATATCCTCTGTATATAGGTAACAAGAGTATTTTCCTAACTTAATCATAAGAAAATGAGTTATTTAATTTAAATTTGGTAAATAACTATACCAAACACCGAATGTGGAATCCTTATCCCTGAAAACTTAATATGGCAATCATGTAATAATATATCATTACCACAATTTTGTAATTTTTTACAAGATTGCTTCTTATGAACCTTCGAAATCTTGAATCCTCGAAATCTCGTGATACATAGTACAAATAATATTTACAAAATAAACGTACGTACGTACAGTACTCGTACAGCACGTACGTATGAATGGACGTGCGTATGAATGGACGTGCGTACTTATATTGTTAACCCAAAAAATTTAGCAGACAAATCAAATTTCAAGATCAGATAGAACGCATATGAAATGTCCTAATTAAAGTTGACGGCCGAAAAAAAAAAAAGGAAAAGGAAAAAACCGACCGAAAGTGCGTCGACAAAAATATATTTATTTATATTTATATTTTATATATTTGAAAAAAAAAAGATTTTATTTTATTTTATTTTATCATAGGTCAAATGAATGAAATTTTTAAAATTTTTAATAATTTACTTATGATTTTGACATTTTCGGTCTCAGCACAATGAATTTACCGAAAGTATTTCGGCACTTCAACTCTAAAAAAAAAAAAAATGTTCTTACGAAATTGGTGTAATCATAACCTTTTAATTCTAACCTAGCAGTAAAACCTACCTTAGCCTAACGGAAATTTTTGAATATGTACGCTAAGACATCCTTAATTTTAATATATATCAGATATATAAATATATTATATATATATATATATATTTAATCATCTAGTTTATATTAACTATCGAGAAACATGGTATCCTTTCTTGATTATTTTCATTTTTTCATTATAAATTACTGTAATTCTTGTTTATGACCGAATACTATGCTAAAATTTAAAGAAAATATTTTCAATTTAAAATGTTAAATTAGATCTATTCACATAAAAAATAAGATATGAAAAACAAAGAAAAAATTATACAGTACTGTACATATTGCTTAATAATCTAATTACTGGATTAAAGTAAAATTATACTAAATATGTTATAAAGATGCAAGGAGTAATTGGACGCACGAAAGGATGCATCAAGTAACTGTAGGGATTATTGCAAGCATCTTCGCAAAAACATCCTGACGCAAAAATCCTCAACCTTAGTCACGCAGGGTCGATTGGATGTTAATTACTTGCAGTATTGACGAAATTGATAAATAAACTGTAACATAAAAAAAAAAAATCATGAGGTTAATACATTGTATGTTGATGTCAATATTTACTGGCCTTGCTTTGTAATCATACATGCTTATTTGTATAATGCATACAAGTAATCTAACGGTAAGCCAAGAACTCAAAAGTAATATAACATTTTCGCATAGCAGAATTTCCATTTCACAATACGCATTGTTTTGATTGATTTACCGATCTATTTGGAAGGTCACAATAATCGTAATCTAAGGGAACTTTTTTGTGAGCAACTATGGTATTTAATTTCTTAATGCTAAATAATTTATCCAAAAAAAAACAAAGAAAAAAAGAACCTTCATTTATCCAAAAAATCTGCGTTCCAATCCGAGAGTCCTTAATGACCTCGTGACCCTGTAATCGAATTTGAAGTCAAAAGAATGTGATTATTAATTGTCGCAGCTAAAGGGTCCTCAATTTAAAAAATATAAACCTTACCAAATCCCCATTTTTACTCTTTTATTATAAAAACTAACCCTAAACCTAACTATAATAAAAAAAAAATAAACCCCAAAAAATTTTGAAATTTTCATATTAGAATATTTAAAAATTCCAGCTCCAGCCGTTTCCAGTTTTAGCTGTGACATTAATTCCATATAATACAAGTCTTTCGAACTAGATCTTTCGTTAAAAATTAGAATTTTTGACACTGCAGTTTAAAAAAAAGCAGGGGTTTAAAACCAGGTTTATTGGATAGACATTAATTATAAAACTCCAACTCTGATATCTGATTTGTCAGATAATCGCTGTTGTTTCGTTGGAGATAAGGTGATGTCAGGAGCGTTATTAGAAAATAATTATTTTTTAATTTTTTTTTTTTTTTTGTTTTTTTTTTTAACACAAAAAAAACATCAATAAACAAATAATCCAAGTTCTTACACAAATGTCTACTTACCAACCACCATAGTGTCATTCGTTTCATTTCCAGAATTTAAGACAAATCCAATACGCGCATGATTAAACCAATAAAGTTAAAGTAATGCAATAATGAGTATTTACCTGCATCATATCTGTTTTTCATCCTTTAGACCTAATGCGGTACGCATTAAAACTATACTGCAGTAAATAGCTCTAAACGGCGAAACTTATCGCGTATGGAAACGTGAATGCAAGGATTTGTATTATTAAAAACAAAAACTAATAGATTATTAACCAATAGTTCGTACGTGTCATTTTTTTTTATACCTAATCATAACTTATCTCTCCTTAACTTATTTAACTTCATGAATCCATATAAATATTATCATCAAACCAAAATCAAACCTTAAACTTTTTTTTTCTCGATATAATTATTCTGACCTAGTTTTTTTCGGTAAATTCTTTAAATTTACCAAAAAACTATTATCACTCTTTTATAAAAATCTGTACTATCTTTATAATCATTTTTTATTATTAATAAAAATGAAGGGAAAAATTTCTCGAACAGTTAGCTTTTGTCGAGAAAAAATGAAAGTTTCAATTTATGCTATTGCAGTTGCTACAGCAACTTTAGCATTACCTGCACCTAAACATGTTGAGGTGGATCAAAAGGATTCGAAAATAGATTGTAAAGTAACCAGCGATAAAGGTTTGTTTTAAATCTATTGATCGACTTTATTGGATAAATTTAATATATATATATGTATATATATATATAGATATATATATGTATATATATATATAGATATATATATATATATATTTTTTTTTTTTTTAAAAAAAAAAAAAAATTCCAATTTCTAATAACGCTTATTTTTTTTTTTGTAGCTGGAAAACGTCATAAACCATCGAAAACTCCAGACCCTCCCATAGTAATAATCGAACCACAACCATCTCCTGAACCACAACCTCAAAAATCAACGCCGGCGCCTCAAAATTTACAAGTAAAACCTAAAAAATCAATTTATAATTGGCATCCTAAAGTGGTTGATCGAAATAATCCTCCTCCACCAGATAGACCTGAACGTCGACATTCACATCAACCAATATCTTATGTTGATCAACCAGAATTTGAACGACGACGATCATATAGTCCTATACAGCCTCTACGGCCTGATTCTCCAACAATTCCCACCGTCGATTTCGATGATAATGGTGATAAAAAGGATGATATGAATAGTATACTAAAGACTAATAGTCAACGTATATTGCCTTCTGTAGTTATTGATTCACGTTATTAAATTATTAATTTGTTTTTTAAGTTGATCAGAATTTCTTTTTATTTTTATTTTTTTTTGTATTTGATTATTTATATACTTATTTTACATACCTAACTGCACTTTGTATCTATTTTTAACATATCATCATTGCATTTATCCATGATAGCTATCTGAAAACTTTTTTTTTTCCTTACAAAAGATAGTTTTTCATTATTTGTAAGTTACAGTATATAATGAGTTATTTCTCACCTTTTGTTTTTTTTTTCGTTTTTTTTTTTTTTTTTTTTTTTGGTTTACTTATGTTTTTATTAAACATTCTATGCAAGCATCCTTTTTTTTTTGTATAAGAGCGTGTATGATATCAATGCTTTTTTTCAATTTGCATAATGTATCTATCTACAATGAAATGGGTTGTATTAATTTATACAATAACGTTAATGATTATAGTTTTGATGTGCAATTTCACTATCGTTAGCCTCCGTACAGTACTGCATAAAGTACCCCTTTGAAAATTATTTCCTTTAAATGGTATCAAGGGTACTATTGAAGATTCTAATTTTAACATTTTTGAAAACTATCCCAGTACTAATCAAATAGCCTGAATCAATGATACTGTTATACGATCAACTCATATGATTTAATACCTCTTCAGTATACCATCTCGTATAGTATTCCCGGGTTATTATTAATTTTTGAAAAAGATCGTAGTCCCGCATGCAGCGCTGTACGATAATAAAATGTTCTGGATCTCTTGCAGTAGAAGTGGCCTTATCTTATAATCAATTAATTAATAATATAGGCTCATTTTATTCGAGAGTTCACTTATATTGCAAGAAATTCGTTCTTTTATTTAGAGTCGGTCCTCAAAAACGTTGGTCACATGCTCCGTGTCACACTATCAGCCAGTGTTGTCGCGCAGACACGGACCGGACCGGACGTCTGTGCTTGTGTTCAGGACATTGTCCGTAAATAAATACCTATGATTCGCCGGTCCAATGCGTCCAATGTCCGCTAAATCTGATACAGCTACATTTTGAAAGTATACCAATTTTGTTTATCAATTAATTTTAATTTTTTATTTATTTTTTCTTTTATTTATTCGTTATTTGTTATTTTATTTTATAATTTTATTATTTATTTATTTATTTATTTATTTTTATTTATTTTTATTTTTTTTTTTGTATTTTTTTTTTATTTTTTTTTAAATACATTTGATCCGATCCAGTTGCTAACTTCTATTTTCTTCTGGTTTAATTCATTCGTTCTTGAAGTGGCATTTGTAAGACTTTTTGTTTTGCAGCTGTTTTCATAAATTCTGGGACACTTTGAAAAATTGATGACCAAAAAATTAATAAGTTTTTTGATACTAGCCGACATCGGTAACTTATTAATTCAGACTCTGCAACTTATCATTAATTTTTTAAGATGTTTTATAATTTATGAAAATAGTTATTAATAAACTAATAAATATAAATTTGAGAAAATATATAATATATTTACAAGTTCTTTATAAATTTGTGCAAAATAAAAATCTGATGCTCGTAAAGTTCCTTCATTAGCATATTGTAGAACTATATTATAATATTTTATCTATATGTTGTAGCCCAGATGCAAATTTGCCCAATTGTCAATTGGGCTAGCCCAGATGACAATTTTAATTTGGGCAGTCATTTTTGTCCCAGATGCAAATTGCAGATCTTATATTAAAATCCATTAATATTATATATTCACAAATAAATCGACCAATCAAAATAAATAAATACCAAATTATATGATTATACTATATTAATAAAAATTCGATTTTGTCACTTAAATATTTTAAATTTTAGAAAATTTTATTAATATTATCTATTTGAGTTTTAAGATATCTCTATGAGTTCTTGGCCAAATTCGATGAAAATTTTTTTATTTTAATTTTATGAATCCATAGAATTTAAATAAAAAAATTTCATCGAATTTGGTCAAGAACTTGTAGAAATATCTTTGATGAAAGATTTTTTCATTTCCAAAAACGTGATTACAAAGAAGCTATGCCAAAATTGTTTACAAGAATTTTCATTGAAGGTATCTCTGTGAGTTCTTGACCAAATTCAATGAAAATTTTTTTATTTTAATTTTAAGAATCCATAGAATTTAAATAAAAAAAAAATTCATTGGATTTGGTTAAGAACTCGCAGAGATATCTTTGATGAAAGTTTTTTTTTCATTTCCAAAAACGTATATTACAAAGATGCTGTATTGAAATTGTTTACAGAAACTTTCATTACAGATATCTCTATGAGTTCTTGGCCAAATTCGATGAAATTTTTTTTTATTTTAATTTTATGAATCCATAGAATTTAAATAAAAAAATTTTCATCGAATTTGGTCAAGAACTTGTAGAGATATCTTTGATGAAAGATTTTTTCATTTCCAAAAACGT
>QKWP01001760.1:19460-63112 GCA_003550325.1 Gigaspora rosea | reverse complement strand
ATTTTTATCATGAGTTTTTATAAAAAATTTCTATTACAAAATTTGTTCGCTATACCAGTAACTGCAATATATAGTGGGTTAGTTTGAATCAGTATAAGCTAACTATAAAAAGTTTTTACAAAGCTTATTACTCCAATAACAAATAGTATGCAGCTTAGTTTTATCTGTGAATGCGAATTTTTAAAAAAGTGTTGCAAAGAGAATTTTAGCTCATTGATCACCTTTTTGAACACAACCGTAATTTTATTGGTTAGTAGATCGACAAAAACTACGTATGAGCCACTAAGCAAATTAGTTGATTATCAGATAATCTGGGCGGCAAAAATTCCGACCAAAAATTCTAGAAATCAATCATTAAATATTTGATTGTATGTAACTTTTTTTGATATTCGCTAATGTATTCACTTTTTTTATTAATCATATGTTTTATCTATAGCGGAGCATTTGTCGTGTTCCTGCACTTGTTCTTGCACTTGCACTTATTCTTGAACTTGAGACCATTATACAAAACGGTTTCAAATTCGGAAATTTTTTAGCCCAAAATAGTTTGTAAATATCAGACAATCAAACAACTAAAGTAAATTTGGAAAATTCACGTTCACGATCTTGTGCTGTTTAAAGGCGTTAATAAGGGCATCAAAAAATGATATAATAATTACTCGAATGTTATAATTACTCGACCATGATAATAGTCATAATCATCTTACGTATTTCTGTTAGTTTTCCTACATTTAGGTCACATTTTTCGAATACGACCAATCAAAAAATGTTAAAGCGAACAGACCCAGAATTGAAGTATATAGATAGATTAGAAAGTTAATTATACTTATTTTATATTTAATTTTTCTATATAAAATTTTGATGGGATAAAGTGCGCATGATTCGGAAACATGCGCATTAATGCGCATTCATGCGCATGATTGAGGAATCATGCGCACGCATGAAACCCATCTCTAATTTTACCTTTTGGCTGGGTAACAAACCAGATATATATATCTCTAGTCAGCAATTCGTGAATTAAGATTGTCTTATTTACAAAGTAATAATATCCTTAATAAACGATATACTTTTCCAAGCATATTTTTAAAGCGACGCATTGAAATGATCCAATCATGGATACTGCCAATTCGATTCGGTGGTTTACATTATCCCTCTCTTGACTTCCCCTCTCTCTTAGTAAAAAAAATTTTGGGATATACATATATAATTTTGCCCGACGAGCAAAATACCGGGAGGAATTAAGATTAGAAATTTTATTGGTCTGAAAAATTCAGAAGAGAAAAATGAACGAACATAAAAGTCAGGCCGATAATTTCCGATTAAAAAAAATTTATTAAAATTTACTATGTACGCATTCCATTTTTCCGCCTCCCTCCTCTTTTGAGAAAAGAATATACCGAATTAAGTTGGTCCGGGCTTACTGTGATTATTTCACCATGTTAAAAGAAAAATAAAGTTGAGATGCTGTTGTTGGAAAATAATTAAAATGATATTTGCTAAAAGCCCTTCGCGAGTAATCTGCTTAATAATAAGATTATGGGATTATTAGTTACGTAAGTTATACTATCAAACCCAATTTTGATAAGGGATAATAAGAGCAGAACGGACAGATTTGGGTTGGGAATGTATAGAAACTAGACCCTGCATTAAGAAATAGCTACATTATAGAAAGATTATCGTCTAAGCAATTTTACTTAGTACGTGGGCTACGAGTGATTTTAAGCAAAATTTTCAATTACGGCCCATTCCGACCCGGAATTTTGGCCAATATACTGAATTTTGGTTGCGTAACTAATCCATTCGAGCAGAACATTGGACATTTCGTTTGTTAATTGTCTGGAACGTAGCGGAGGGCAGATGACATAATGATGGCAGAAAAATTCGCGATCAGATGATTGTGGCCCAATCAAAGTTCAATAAACTTAACATTAATTATACAGTAATGTGTATAATCACTAAATTTTGTAGAAATTTTGTATGCTGATATTATATTCTGACTGCATTATGAAGTTAGAACGATCAGAAATCACCTGATCGCGAATTTTTTTTGCCACCATGTTACCTTGCGTTAATTACAATTTCATGCATTTTAAAATTTATGCCGATCGGAATATGGCATACGTCAAACTCACTGCACTGATTTTAATATCGATTTCATAGAGATAATATATAAAAATAAAGGGTGTTATTTTATGGAGACATGGAGACCCTTTGTATGAATAACCAATCAAAATTGAGCATGTGACTATAGAATACATTGCTTATTATTGGCCAATTAAAATTAGCTACAAACCTTCTAACTTTGTTAATAAAAAACACAAGAGACATTTACTAACCCTAAACATGATTGGCTGCTATATATAGGGTCTCCGTAGAGGCATGTCTCCACATACATTTTTCTTAAAATAAAAATTAAAATTTAATAATCTTTTTCATTCAATTTGACTTCAAATAATTCGGTAGTTTTTCATTTCTTCACTTAAACCTTTGATATGATAGCAAATGGGTAATCTAAAAGAATGAAAAAAATGTAATGAATCGATCAAAATTCATCGTTATTTGACACTTTTGCAAAACCCTACAAGTACACATGAAAATCCAAAGGTCTTCATATATTTGCGGTAGTAAAATTGAAAATATTTATAACTAATATTAAAACTGAAAATTATCCTATCGAAGAATTTATGTTGTAATTTGTCAAACTCATCAGGATAAAGAACATGACGGTCAGGAGAAACATAACTAAAGGTATTTTGTTATTTAAAATTAAAAAAATTAATAATAATAATAATAAATACCGTAAATCTCAGAAAATAAACACAGCATTCTATACCCTACCTTTTCAATTTCAGATAAACGGGATAAATTGAGTAAAGATTTTATTGCTAGTTCTTCTAACCTGAAATTGAAAAAAATAAGATAGAGGGTGCTGTGCTTATTTTCCGAGGTTTACGGTATATAATATAGATCCGGCAAAGATATTGCTTTATACCAGTATCTGGCAAACAAATTAGAATCACTGGGCCTAACGAATATCCAGCACTTGATATTATTCCATTTGGACTTTTATCTCCTTAAGAATTGCTGCGGCACAACAAAATTTGACACAATCTCTAGATGCAACTAAAAAACCCTACGTACGAGGAAAAAAAGATCGATGGTCACTCTGCAGTGTACAGTTGCCGGGTGATGCAGAAAATACACGATTTTAAGCACAGCCAGGAAAAACAGATTAAAAACACAAAAAGGGAGGGCAGTAGCCCTCAAACCAAAGAAACGCAAGTCAAAGAGCACAGAAGAAAGTGTAGAACGTGAAAGAAAAATGAGTAAAGTACATGATACTCGAGCGAGGAGTAAAGAAACCAAAATTTTGAGTGATGAAGGAGTTCACTCCTCAGGAAGTGCAATCTCCATACACAGTAAATCAGACTCTGCAAGCTTAGACTGGGCAGAGGTTCTGGAACATGAAAACGAGGTGAACAATACTAAAATTTCAAACAGGGACACAGAAGACCTTGACAAGTCAAGCGAGGATAATTCCACGGCTTCGACCCTGGAAGGTTCTAGCAATATCTACGGGGAGTCAGATGACAAAGGATCACATGATTGCAAGAAGGCGTAAGTAGCAGCGCAAACAATAAAGGGAAGGAAATTGCCACAACGAAACTTAAAAAGCCATGGTCTAGTCTATTCACGAAACTGACTAGGGGAAGAGCCACATACTCCACTTACTCCCCTCGTGCAAATATTAGCACAAAAAATAACAATGCTTTGTTGTTTAACATCCAAAGCCTAAAAGAAATTTCTATTAATGATATAGTTACTACACTATATAACAAAATTGGAACAGAACTTATTGGTGCAAAACCGCACTTTGTTAAAGGAACCCGCTCGTTTCTTGAATTAATTTTTGCAGACAAACGCAGCATGGAAAAATATGCCAAGGAAGGGATAACAATGTTCTAGCAAACCTTTTATGGCTTTATTTCGTCCAGACAAAATCGGTCATTCTTTTAGTTAAGCTAAGAAGGGTACCTATTGCAAAAAGAGAAGAAATATCAGAAGAAATAAAAGAGGTAATGGACAAAGTGGGCACGATCTTGGCCATAAAACCTCTCTTATACGAAGGTACTCCGATACAATCTGACCAATGGGTCGTAGTGTTTGATGTAACAGAGGATGAGGATCTAACACAAAGAATCCCAAGGTATATAAGTATATGGGATCAAAAGGTTACTACAGAATGGAAGGAGGCTCCGAAACTATGTTATTTTTGTGATGGCGAAGGTCATCTGAAAAAAGACTGTGAGCAATTAAAGGCAGCCAAAAGATTGAACGAACAATATAAGCAATTCAGAGAAAATAAGTATACGGGGGATGAATTTACAAACAAAACAAACAAGGATCAACTATTTAAAGATAGTCGAAGAGGAAGAAATTTGAATCAAAATACTCAAGAACCTGACTTACAGGACTCTTCGGTAACGGATACGGACATAGTTATGGGAGTAGCGGAACCATCAGATTATGCTGAGGACTTAGTAAAAGAAGGTCAGTCAGTAGGAATAATGTTGCAACAAACAGAGGCAGAAGAGAGTGTTGTAAAGGAACCAGCACCAAAACAAGCAGAAGTGGTGGGCCGAAATATGGAAGAAGGAATAACAAACGTAAGACCTATAGAATTTAAAGGTAACCATTCAACAGTAGCTACAGTACAACCAGTTGGTCTCGAAGTTAACAAAGCTAATATGGCACAAAAGACGGAACGGAGACAAGATCAAGATGAGGAAGGATTTATCGAGGTTAAAAGCAACCAAAAGAAAAAGAGGAAGGTCACTTTACGGGTAATAAACAAACATTAAAAATATCCAAATATGTCAAGTAAACATCTTATTTCTATAGCAACGTTAAACGTTAAGGGACTTAACAACAGGGTAAAATGTCAGGAGACACTTACACTTTTAAAGACCTATAAGATAGACATTATTATGATTCAGGAGACAAATTTGAATGAAATCACAATGCAAGATTTTCTAAAACGGCAGTGGCACTATGATTCGATCTGGTCATCAAAAACAGCGATTTTAGCGGGTAATCGTAAAATAAAGTTTGAAAACGGCTATTCGACACACGAGGGAAGAGTAATCACAGTAAATTTTCTTTTTAAACATGTGCAATTTCAAGTAACAAATGTATACGCTCCTCCTAATAGTACCGAAAGGGAAAATTTTTTTGACAGTTGGAAACCAAGTATAAATAGCGAGGCAATTAATATAATAGGTAGTGATTTCAATACAAATCTCGATCCTCTCAATAACAGAATAAGTCAAACACAGATTCATAATGACCCGACTAGGGAGAAGCTTAGTGAATTAATGAAAGGTTTTACAGACACGGTTAGGGCATGCAACGTTAGACAATTTTTCACATACTCTCAGAAGGTTAGAAACGGCAACACAATGTCAACAAGACTGGATTACATCTTTATAGATGATAATCATAGTCAGCTCTGTAGGAAAATAGAAACAAACTTTGGCAACTCGGATCACTTGCTGGTCCAGTGTTCCTTGAACTGTAGTTCAGATACACCTAAGCCCACAAATTGGAAGGTAGACCCGAGAAGCCTTAAAGACTCTAGAATTGTCAAAGAAATCGTAGAAGAGCTTACTGATGAAGTAGCGAAAATAGATTGGGATCTGTGTAAAGTACGGGTTCAATCAATTATACGGGCATTTAGACCCCCTTCAGCTCCGGAAAAACGCATAAAAAAATTAAATAAGCGGATCAATGAGCTAAATATAAAGATGGCAAGAAACCCAGACCTTGTAGATCTTAGTATTATGGTATCTCAGTTAAAAGCAGAAGTACAAGAAGAACTCACCAAGATTACCACCAAATGGCAAATTAGATCTAAAGTCAAATGGTTGGAAGAGGGAGAAAGATCTACACGGTATTTCTTTGACAGGTACAAACAAAGGGAGGAGACTT
The DNA here is from genome assembly GCA_003550325.1 of Gigaspora rosea. Lineage (NCBI taxonomy): Eukaryota > Fungi > Glomeromycota > Glomeromycetes > Diversisporales > Gigasporaceae > Gigaspora > Gigaspora rosea. The sequence goes on along the minus strand of QKWP01001760.1, from coordinate 57,124 downwards.
CTGCTACCACTAAAATAAGGGTCCTAGGAGTGACAACAGCAAGTAATCCCCTAAAAGTGCTTGATTATATACGGTGTCAATATGAATCCCTATACAAAAAAGAAACAATTGACTTGTGTGAGGTTGAGAATATTAATAATGATTTGCCGGAAGTTTCGTCAGCACAAAATATAATGTTAATGAAAGAGATAGATATGGAGGAGATTGCAAAGGAGATTAGAGGCTTACCGAATAATATGGCTCCCGGTACGGATGGCCTAACATACGAGTTCTACAAGACGTTCGCGGAGGAAACCACACCGATTCTAAAAGATGTTTTTAATAAAGCATTAAATACAGGTATAATACCAGAATCTTGGCGTAGAAGCATAATTACACTAATACCGAAGAAGAAGGAAAACCTGGAAGATATAGGGAATTGGAGACCAATATCTCTTGTTAACTCAGATGCAAAAATATTCATGAAGGTAATTGCTGCTAGAGTGAACACCGTATGCAAGGAAATTATTGGGAGGTACCAACAGGGGTTCGTAAAGGAAAGATCGATTGTAGATGCGGCCTTAGACATAATAACCACTATGCGAAGTCAAGAAGGGCAAAAAGATCCAGCATGGCTTTTATTTGTAGATCAAAAAAAGGCATTTGATAGGCTAAGCCATGATTACTTGCTCGCAGTACTAAAGAAGATGAAATTTAATACAAAGTTCATAATGTTGATTGAAAGTCTTTTCTCTCATCTCACAGCCAGTATTACAGATGCGGGTTATATGTCAGAAACTTTCAAGATAGGAAAAGGAGTAAGGCAGGGGGACCCCCTCTCGCCGCTCCTATATATTATTGGGCTAGAACCTTTCTTAAGAAAATTAAATCAACATCTAAAGGGAGCACCAGTTAGCAATTTTAGATTCAAAATAGCAGCATACGCTGACGATATAACGATTGGCATCGGCTCGCAACAGGATTGGTCCACTTTGATGAAGTTCCTAGAGAAATATGAAAAAGCAGCTAATGCTACAATAAACAAAGAAAAATCAAAATTAATATCCTTAAACGAGGCAGCCACAAGAACAAGGTTGCCGGGAGAGGAAACATTTGCAAAGAATGATGAAAACAGTGTGATTAGAATACTGGGATTTGAGGTTGATAGAAGAGGATACCCAAGGAAAAGTCTCTGGGATGAAATCATCAAAAAAATGAAGAAGCAGGTGGATTCTATGAGAAAAAGGGACCTTTCTTTCAAGGGGCGGATTTTGATTGCAAAATCCTTGTTTCTCTCAAAAATATGGTTCGCATCGTATATTCTACCGCCAAGCAGAAAACAACTTAACAAAATAAATAGTCTTATGATTGAATGGATTAAAAATAAATCAAAACTTCTACCACGATATTCGATATACCAACAATCGTATGATCAAAATGGACTCAATGCCCCAGTTCTCCCAGACATGTTAGATGCGAGGCTGTGCATGATATGGATCAAACTACTTTCAAGCCAGAGTCTCTGGGCAGAAAGTGAAAGGGAAAGAATTAGCGCAATTTTATCCTATAAGAAAAAGAAGTCAGTTTCAGAATTGTTATCTGCTTCCATAATAAGACTAAAAGGTTGGCCAGACGAGTGGAAGCCGTACTTAACGGCATGGAAAAGATTAAGAGGCGAAATACCGAGTGATTCAGGGACTTGGCCCTGGGAGCTTGAAGAGCTAAAGATCATGGGTAAGCAAGGTAATGAGTTCACGGTTGCCAAAGCTACAGAATTTTTAAGGAAGACTTCTATCTCACGAACTCTTACACAAGAGAACTTTTTCAAAGAGAGTGACAACAGGAAGAATTGGTCCTGGCAATCTGTTAAATGGATAGCGAGTAGAAAAAAGGACATACTTTGGAGATTGCTGCATAATGCCCTCCCAATAGGGTCGAGACTAGCATATGTGGTCCCTGAGGTATTACCGTTCTGTCCTTGGTGCCCAGAGGAGGTTCAGAACATGGAACATTTTGCATTAAACTGTCGTCTAAGTAAAAGGATTTGGAAACTCGCATATAATATGCTTGATTGTACAAGGGAAACAAGAGTCCCAAACACTATAGAAGAGATAATCACAGCGGAGAATGTAGAAGGAACACATAAGCATTCGGTTATAAATTGGCTGCATGTGAATGTCATCTACGAAATCTGGTGTTGGTACACGAATAAGAAATTCTTGGAGGGATCGCTTCCAGAACCGGCGCTGCCGTTTATTTGGAGGAACTGAATTAATAAGGACTTGCAGGTTACGCTAGCAAGTAATAAATTAAAAAAGGTAGAGAGATTAGCGCTTAAAAACATGTATAAATAATTAGTATCTTAGGTGTATTATTTATATAAGATTATAATAATAAATTGCGTCACATGACGTCCCCAGGTAAATGCTACCCCGGGGTTTTAAAAAAAAAAAAAAAAAAAAAAACCCCTACGTACGACTAAAAATAATCCAACGATTCAGAGACAAACAACCGAACAATAAAAAGCAAAAGAAATGCATTTGTAACGAAAAAACTGCAAAACTAAGGGCTGTTCATTGTGGATGTGTATTACGAGGCAAATGTTAACATTAAGGATTATTGTTTTTAGATAATTCTGTAATTATACATTGTCATTCTCTCACTCAATGATATCATGATATCATTAGGGGTTTTAGGATTAATTTATTTCAAAAATAAATGGGTGTTTAAAATAAAAGCACTTTTCTTATTATTCTCTAAATGCACGTTGTTAATTGTGGTCTCAAGGGCATGCACTTAGAGAGGTTTGGCTATACTTTAAAAATAGGTTTTATAGTCACTTTTTTTGGAATAAATTAGTTATGGTTATGAAATTGATGTCGAACATTAATTCTGAAACCCACATTGTCTAAATTTGTTTAATTTTATATGTAGCATTAAAATAAATAAATAAGAACGCATTTGTTTTTAGTTTTTTTTTAATTTTTTGTTTTTTTTAATAATTGGTATTATAAATGACAATTCCTATATAGTTAGAACTCATACAGGAAGGTCACCAAAAGTCCATGTCGGAATGCGTCAGCGCGCATCGGAATCATGGTCGGTTGGATCGGATAAAATTTACTATTTGCTATAGAATCTGCTAACCACTCGGGCTAAACGCCGGCCTAGGAAGACTTTCTCGTGATTGGTTGAGATATGATCGGTCACGTTGCAGATCATGTGAAAACTGGCCAATCAAAATTTTAAATTATTAATATAGTTTTCCTTAAATTTATATAAATACATGACAGTTCAATAGACTAAAATGATTATGATTTAATTTAGATGCTAAATTTATCATAAAACATCCATCGCTATATAAAATTTCAATAAATAAAATTTCTTCATCAAACATCAAACGATAGAGTCATAACTAGTGTTACAAATTGTCAAAATTTTTCAATCGATTAGTTGCTCAATTAGTTGACAATTAGCTGTGATTAATCGATTCATTGTTAAGTTGCAACTAATCGATTAATTGCAACTAATTCACTAATTAATTTATTAATTTTTCAATCGATTAATAATTAATTCTTTAATTGATTGTTGCAACTAATCGATTAGTTAGTATCAAAAACGTTCAATCGATTAGTTGTCAACTAATCAACTAATCGATTTTTACAACTTTTGATTTGTAATACTAAAATGTAGACCACAAATAATGAAGTAAAACCTATTTAATACTTAAAAAGAAAAATTAAAATAAACATATATTACATCCTTAAATAATATTAAAAAACTCAAATTTGGACTTATTAATTTCAAGATCCCGAAATAAAACTACTTACAAATGTTTTTTTTATATCTAAATAAAGCTTTGAGTATTTGTAAACTGGTTTAAAATAATATTGTTACAAAGTTATTATTTCAAGTTTTTTTTTCAAACCAGTTAAATTACTTACTTTTTGTAAGTTAATTAGGACTTAAACGCTTATATTTATTGTATATTACTATTTTCTAAGCTTGAACTCGTCTCTAAAATGAAGTAGAGTGAATCTCAGAGATATACAAGATACTTAAAGCTTCGCTTGTAAAGAGTCGGTTACATTTTTTTAAAAAAATTACTGTTAGAGTACAAGATAGTGATGTCCAAAAATTTTTGTCTTTTGTGTAACCTGAACTTCCGGAATTCGATCCTACGATTCGGATTCGGACCTTGGCGGAGCAATAATGCCGTCAACTAATAGTATAACAAAATCACAACTTTGCTTAATATAACGTTAACAGTTTTATTAGTAAAATCAGGCAAAATTAATTAGGTCCGGAAGCTCAGGTTACATGAAAATAAAAATTTATAACATTAATAAATTCCAAAGCAACTTATAATTACAAATTTAAAAAGACAACTCTTAATTTGACAAATGAACACGTGCCACAAAGCGGCACGTGTCAGCCATCAAATTACTGTATTGATGTTATCCGGCAATTTATGACAATGATACGGGTCGATAAATCGGGTCAGTCGGCAAGGCCGACCTTTGCCAGAACAATAGCGTTCCCGAGTTCATAAAATTTTTGATTAGTTGCCAACAGGGACCTGCAAAAATTTGGATCCAATTTTTCCAAATTTTTCCAATTTTGGTACCTAATTCAAAATTTTCCAAATTTTGGCCGCAAACGTCCAAATTTTGGCCAAAATTTTGATGAATTTTCGGGTTTTATGTGATCTAACCAATAAAATATTTTAGGAACTCGTAAAATCGTGGGCCCAAAATTTTAGATAAAGTCTGGTCGGAAGCTTAGGAATTGTGGTGCGTGTCTGTCGGGAAGTTTAGTTGAAATAAATTAACAAATAATCCAAATATTATCCAAATATTAGTCCATATTTAAATTTTTTACCCAAATTTTATCCAAATATTAGTTAATACCCAAATAAATTTTTGCAATTTGGTATCCAAATTTTTGCAGGTCCCTGGTTGCCAACTATAGTTGCAACTAATCGATTACGGAGATCACGTGCCTAAATAATCGATTAATTGTTTGGTTGTAAGTTGTATAGTTGATGTTATAAAAAATATTTCATCTTTAAAATTATAGTAATTATAACTTACAGATTGAACAAAGCATTAGAAATTAAACCAAATAATGTATTTACACAAAAGCTTTAAGACTTCGTGGTAATCCGTTAAGCAGATGTAGTATCGCTTTCAGATTTAACGTGTAACATTACAAATTGAACCAGGCATGGGCATAGACCAACTTAAATAACTAGTAATAAACCGGCTTTATGTATTAGGTTTTGAATTTAAATACAGTTAATACTGTAACTTATATTATCATCAAAATAATTTACTGTACAGTATAATATAATTTGTTAATTTAAGTACATACTCATTTTAAGTGCACATTTATATACGTACGCATACAGACAGGTTTAATTTAATAATTCATAAAGTTATAAAAACGGCAGTCTGCCATTAACTAATCCCTATTATATACATGTACTTATATTATAAATTACAAGATATTATACAGTATATTAAATCTCGATACGAAAAATTTTGAAAATATATTTAGAAGCTCATTATAGCGACATATATCAATTAAACATCGTCTTTTGTTGATGAAAGTATCTAATATTTGATTAAATGTCTCAAGAATTATGAATCATATCTCAACCATCCTAATCCAAACACTAAATGCTTATCCGATAGAGCTTGTTAGAATGGTTTTATAACAAACAATAAAGAGCCGTTAGGATGATTATTTAACATAACCATCAGGAGTTTTTGCTATTTATCACTAACTATAAAGAACTGTTAGAATGATTATTTAACACTAATCATAAAAAACTATTAGAATGATTATTTAACACTAATCATCAAAAGTTGTTAGAATGATTATTTAATGCTAAGCTGTTAGAATGATTATTTAACACTAATCATAAAGAGCTATTATAATGGTTGCTTGATTCGACTATTTTGATTTTCACGTACAATCACATAACTGTCATCTTCATTCGATACTATTATCACAATTTCGAAATTGTGACATTAGAGATCCGAATTTCCAGATTAGTTTACCCCCAAATTTGTATATAGATCTTCTTTTCTTTATTTACAACTTAAATTTCTATTTTTGTATAATTCATTAAATATTAGTCAATTCCATATAATCGCCCCTTTTTGTAAATCTTCATAACACGTTAACGTGTTAGCACGTATACGTGTTAAGGGGCACAGATTATAAACAGCACGTCAACGTGTTAGGCTTAGTAGTACCATTGTTAAATAACAAGTTAATGTGTCGTATATTAAATTCAAATGTATATAAACGAATAAATTTGACTTCAATAAAGAGAGAGACAGATGTAGAGAGGTTCCCTTCGATTTTACTTAAGGAAAATAAAGGAAGTAAGCTAGTGTAGAGCTGAAGAGACCTTTATTCGAGTAAATCAGAAACTTTTCTCCTAGTAACTATTAGAGTTAAATCGGTTAAATGTATACGCTCTCCCTCCTTAATAATTACACTATTTTACATCTCGCTTATTATGTAATAGAAATTTGAAAAAGACGTAGATTGTTTATCTATATTTCGCAAAATATTATAACCACAATATTGAACTTGGATTTGTTGTCACTTGTATACTAAATTTAATAATAAAATCCGTCGGAGATCCGTTAAATTTAATATGAAAACAGATAACGGATCCAAGCTCTACTACAATAGATTAAATGAAACATGTGACACTAAAAGAGCTACTTAATTTATTAATATCATTAATAAATATGAACTACGTTTATTATTATTATTAATATATTGCGTCACAAATCATTTTTCAATTAGTGAAAATTGAAAAATGACAACTGTAAAGTATTGACTCTATGATTGATACCCGGAGCAATTCACATTATTTATGCTTTGGAGGATAACCTGTTGGTGTAAAGCACACTGAAAGCTGGCAAAGTTGAAATAAAAAAAATGCACACCAGATACATATCAAACCGAGAAGTATTATCAATTACCAATCAATGGTTGTGATTTCTGTTGTCATTACGATTAATAATAATAGTTGTTTAGTTGATTAATATAAATTATAGTTAGTTGATAATTAACAATTAATTGTAATCGAACCAGTTGATAATAAATCGATTAGTTGTTTAAGTTTTTTTTTTAAATCGATTAGTTAAAAAGTTGCCAACTAGTTGGTTTTTCAACTAACGATTTGGAACACTAGCCCCCATATCTATATCAAATGTGTAGAAAGTGCAACTAATCGATTGTTGAACACGTGACCAACACTCGATTAGTTGATTAATTGTTTATTTGAAATAGTTGTAGAGTTGATATTGAAGAAAAATAATTTTACTGAAGAGCTTGTCAACAAAATGACAAGGTGATCATTAATGCGAGATCAGATGGCTTTATTGGATCACATGTTCTCGTTAGGTGCAAGGTTTATACTGGATTACACGTGATTGTCGGAATGAATTACTATCGCTATGAGTTATTAAGAATCAAGTAAAGGAAAGAAAGGATTAGGCGAGACCAACTGGATTCTGTGTTTTACATTACCCCCTTTCCCCTCCGGAGGGGGAGTGGGTGGTTCACATAGTAAAATTTTAAATTTTTTCCGAATTGTTCCGTGACTGTATAAAATTTCCGAAACTTCCCGTAGACCTATGTATATTTATCTAAATTTTTTTTTACTATGAGGAAGAGGGGGAGACTCTGGGGGGTAATGTAAAACACAAAATCCAGTTGGTCTCGCCTTACCATATTAGGACCCTGAATATATGCAAAAAAAACCTTCGTCGTACACTCAAACTAAATTTTTTTAAACGTTTGTCGTGCTGTTAAAAAAGCCAATTTTTGCAACCATACGTACACTTATTAATATTTTTAAAAAAAAGATTGGTGTACACTTACTAAGGCCACGCAAAGTTAAATTTTCGGTTTGCATTACCCGCCGACCATTTTTTCAATTTTTCCAATTTTTTTTTTTAAGTCCCAATTGTTCCAATTATTCTATTTTTGTTATTTAATTTTTCCCCATAAATTATTCCGGTATCACCCGATAGAGACTATAAATGCTTGACGAAACTATTTCGCCTGACGAAACCATAAGTTTCGTCATAGTTTCGTTACTGACGAAATGACGAAACTATTATGTTTCGTCAGGTCACGTGTGTTTCGTCAGGCATCATTAATGGAGACATTAGCTTTCCGAAATTATCCGACAGGGTCGATAGAAAATCTGACTGTTAACCCCCAATTTTCTGATTCCATGTTATGCAAAGCGTGAAATTAACTTTATGTGGCCTTAGATGCAACATAAGGCTATTAATTTATAATAGATTAAAAAAAAAAATCCGACCGACCGACCGGGAATTTTGAAACTCATGTAATGCAAAACGAAAAATTAACTTTGTGTGGCCTAACCATGCTGAATTGGTATATCGTACGGTATATAAAAAAATATATGTATTCCGAAAAGTTCCGAATAGAAAATGAATGAACGTAAATTACGAGCAAGGTCAGGCTGAAATTTTGAGAAAATATCCGAAAAATTCTGAAGAGGCAACTTAAATATTTAAATATTTATCGTATGTTAGCTTAATAATAAATTTGGCTTTATTTGTGCACTTTATTAAAGTATAGAAAACCTATATTAAACTTCTGTCGTACATTAAATATATAGCTTTAAGCCAATGTATACTTCCATAATAAATTTTTTGTACACTTTAAACGAAGGTTTATATATATAATATATTAGTATTCAGGGGTCCTACCATATGGTGCCAAGCATGTTTTGGTAGGGTAAAGAAAGATAAGCTTGTTTACATAAATGCAAGAATATTTAAGATGTTTTTGCCTATTAGAGGAGGTTAACTTTTCTTTTCGTTAGACGAGACCAACTGGATTCTGTGTTTTACATTACTCTCCTCCCCTCCTCAGAGTCCCCTCTCCCTCATAGTAAGAAAATTTTAAAAAAATTTAGATAAATATACATAGGGGGATCCGTTTAAAAACAACTACCCCAGTATCGCCAACAAAATTTTCTCGATCACGTGATTATTGGCCAATAAAAGATTATGATTTGGTGTAACGTAACACGATCAGGAAAATTCAAAACAAACGTCTCAAAACGTCTCTTTTGTCAAAACAAGCTTATTTCTCAAAAGTTTGCATAAGAAACCACTTTTTTTAACTAAAAAAAAGTTTTCTTTGAGCGATTTTACTATATAATAATCTAAACCCAAACCCTAACTGAGCACTCACCATAACCCTAACCTAATAAAAAATTTTGTTTGCCATCACGTGATCGAGAAAATTTTGGTGGCGATACTGGGGAAGATTTTAAAAACCGGTTGTTCACGTGACTGCAGCCAATCAATCGTAAATTTTTGATCGCCACCGACGAAACAAAAAGGAAAAAGCGAAAAACGCCAAAAATACAAGAAACGAGTTTCTAAACCTGTTTTAATAAAAAATGCCAGGAAGGCAATTTTACCTATAAGACATTTCTAACCATGACTCCTAACTAACCCTTACCCTAATCTTAAATAAAAACATATAAACGAACCTGGCTTTTAACGGTCCCCTAGGGTTACGGGATATTTCGGAAATTTTATACAGTCACGGAACAATTCGGAAAAATTTTTTTGAAAAAAAAAATTTTAAAAATTTTACTATGTGAACCCCCCCTTCCGGAGGGGAGAGGGTGGTAATGTAAAACACAGAATCCAGTTGGTCTCGTTTATCGCTTGCCTTGTAGTGAAGATTAGCTCTATTATTTCGCCCTTACCCATCTTTTCTCTGTAATTTATAAACTAAGAGAAATGCAAGGACCTTATGTTTAGTCCGCAGCTGCGATGGCAGTGCAAGGACATCATCATGTTAACGATTAGATCCCGTGGCTACGTGATTAAACCCATTGCTGAAATAGCGTGCAAAAACCTCATGTTTAGACTCCATGATTGCGAGAGACATCATCTTGTGATTAAGCTCTGTGGTTGGGTAATAGTGCAAGGATCTCATATTGCGATTAGGTTTGGAAAATATTTAGAAAATATGTATCTAGAAAATTCGCATATCGTACCAAAGATTTGAAAGAATACTTGTTGAAAAGGTTTATTGTTCTACCTGTGATGCATGATGGATCTAAGAATGGAAGCCTATATGTTGTTTACTTTCATATAAATAATTTAGCTTATCGAGCAATAATAAATATTATAACTACTGTATTAGAGAACGGGTAAGGAAAGTAAAGAGTATAAATACGCATGAATTGATAAGGTAACACCTGTACCTTTAATAATCACTAATTTATGATCATGATTCGCTGGGGTTAGTGATTCTGGCCGATCAAAATTTATCGGCTAGGCTAAGCCGATAAATTTTGATCGGCTTAGCTGGCTTAGCTGATTTTCTAATTAGACTATTAGCATGTGAATACTGACTATATAACTCATAGAACTTTATTAATTAATGTTGCGCTTGCACGTGTGGTGAATGAAAATGTCATGTAAATATGTGTGTACAATAAAATGTTTTTGTAGAAAAACAGTTCGCACATATGACAATTGCAATAATAAAAACATGAATAAGAGATCTATATTACAATAATGAATGGCCTGAGTGTTATTTTGATTTGCGAATTCGATCAAATGTTCATAAACATTACTTATTGTATGGGTCTTATGTAACAACCTGTACTTTTTTCACTCATTTATTGGCACATGTTTAAAAAATAAAACTAAATCGGAACACTTTAATATTGATAAAAGTATGAAAGCATCCCGATTTAATTATTTTATTGTTTTTATTGAGGTGAAGGTGACGCACAGTTTGTTCCCGTACAATAATATAGGGATAGTATAAATAACTAAATTTGCGTGGTTAACCCGTGTCACATGGCCTTCGGCCATGCGACCCAGGTTAAATCGTGCAAATTTAGTTATTTTCTACAACATAGTATCATGTGCATTTAAACGCATTTAAATATTACGATGTGCATCTTATAGTACTATTGTATGAACCAAGCATCGCTTTAACAGGTTTTTTTTCTCGATTATAGTGCATGACGATCACTATAAAAAATGTCTTTTGTGCGTAATACGCGTAAATTATATTTTCTATTTTTGGGGAAATAAAAATCGATTAGCCGATTTTGAAAAAATCGACCGGCTAAGCCGAAAATTTTTTGGCTTAGCCGACTTTGTCATATCGGCCAGAATCACTAGCTGGGGTGCGCAGTATACTATGTCAAAACTATATGTGGGGGATGTCTAAAGCGGAGGCAGTTTATATTTTACTCTTTAATTTTAGGGTTAGGATCACTTTGGGCTAGTACTAGGTTATATTAGGTGTTTTATATGGCAAAATTGCCTCCTCGATATTTTCATTAATGCCCCAAAGTAGGTTTAGACTGCCGTTTCTTCTGTTTTTTAGGTTTATTGCTTTTTTTTACTTTAACTTTTCCATAATCCGATTGGATGAACATCACGTGTTTTCCTCCGCTATATGTAGTCATATAATAAAATTTATTAATGGATTTTTTTCAGAAAGCGATCGATAGGCAATAATTTTATAATAATTATAATACAAATTTTTTAAATAGATGTGCAGCCCTAACAGACAACAGTTCGATAATTTTGGATAGAACTTCGCAATGACTAGTATTACGTCCCTGCAAACAAAGCTATAGAGTCATTTCTTTTTCTTTTTACCACTTTTTCTTTAAGAAAAACACAGCACATTACAGTTTTTTAAGTTAAATGAATGAAATGATTCTATATCTTTGTTTGTAGAGACGTAATGCTAGTCTTCGCGAAATTTTATCCAAAATTATCGATCCGTTAGGGCTATACATCTATTTAAAATTTGTATTCATTTTTATAAAATCATTGCTATCTAAAAATTCATTAAGAGCTAATTCGCGTAAGAACGGCAGTATTTTTATAATATGACCCGAATCTGGAATTCCTTTTTACATATATAATTGTAAAGAATTTTATATAATTGCTAAACGAAAAATTAAGATATCTCAAGAACTACTTAACCAATTTTATTGATTTTACTATTACTAGAATCAGAAAACAAGCTTTACAAACTTCTATTTAAAAACTAAAAAAAGGTTAACTTAATAAAAAAACAACTTTACTTAGAAAGGACTGCCAGATTTGATTCACGTATAAATTTTTTATATTAACTTATCCCCAAATTTTATTATAAAGCTACTATAGTGACTCTGCCGTTCTTACGCGAATTAGCTCTTAATAAATTTTATTATATAGAATTTTGATTGACATAGTATACCACAGACCAAATGATTCGCAGGGAATTATCGGCAGGGTTTCAATTTGAAAAAAATATTATATCGTAAAAAACATGGAAAAAATTATAAAAAGAAATGATTTTATATAATCATGAATGTTTGATATATTTGTAATAAAATATAAGAATAAAAAAAAAAAATGTAAATTTTTTATAGCAAAGACCGATTCGATTTTTAGAACTGAAATACATACGTGCGTACTGCTGTACTACTCGGACTTAATTATCGCAAGTGATGTATCTTTGATTAAATTTTGCAGATCGCAGTTCACATGTTCAATCATTTGATTGTCATTCATGATTCTCTTAATAAAAATTCAAAGCAAATAATATATTTTTTATAATTTATGATTTTCTTATATGTATCCATATTCTCAAAATAACACCCGTATTCTCAAGTACATCAGACAACAATCAGGTGATTGTACGTGTTAGCTGCGATCTGCAAATTTGCATCATTGCGATAATAACAACATTGAGGTAAAAATGTTAGATAATGAGATTAAATTTTATATGATTGTGCGTGGTTTCAAATTAACAAATAAGTGACATATTTTGAAAATAAGAAGGATTTTTTAAAAAAAGCGTTTTTATTAAATATATTAATTGTCACGGCTGATGCTGAATTTTTGGGGTCTCGATTTGAAACTATAAGCCCTGCTAAAATCCACGTATATTCTTTAAATATCAAATCCACCTCCAAACTCTGCCCTAATCCTATAAGACAAAAACTAAAAAAAAAACACCAAAAAAATTTTAAAATTTCATATCAAAATAGGTCAAAATTAAGTATCAGCCAATTTCAGTGTCAGCTGTGACATTAATTATAAAACAGGATTCTCTGATTTAATTTTGAAACCCACAATGAAATTAACTTTTATATGATTGTGCACATTTGGAAAAAACTTCACACGGTCCATATAATATATTAGATCTGCCATATTATTGTGATATCTGATAAATTGATACTCCTCGTATGTAAAAAAAAAAAAATAATAATAATAATAACTATAGTCTATGCCATGATTTTTTATCTCAAAATAGTCGTTATAGGCAAAATCACCCGATTTTTAGGTGATTTCTGATTTCTTAAAACTATCAGAGTAGTTTTAAGAAATCAGAAATCACTTAAAAATCGGGTGATTGCTTTTTTTTGATGATCTGCAAACCGGAATAAATCAGATCAGAATTTTCAATAAAAACTTTACGATAGGATGAAACTCGCGCGAAAGTGTTGACGTTTTTGATACAGATCACTACTAAAATAATAACTTCACACATAACTAAGGTTTCGTCATAACTTATTTCGGTTTGCTTAATATTGTGAAAATTTGCAAATCATTAAAAAAAAACGAGAAATTTCTAGGTGATTTCTTATTTTTTAAAACTACTCCGATATGACACTTTCATACTCAGATATTGGAATAGTTTAAGAAATCAGAAATCACCTAGAAATCGCATTTAGTTATATATGTAAGTATATATTTGTAAACTATCCTTCACATCTTCATTATTTTTTCATATAATTTTTCCATACGAGGTTTGAAATATTTAATCATTTGTGAAATTCATCACATAAATACTGTGTATGAGTCTATCAAGGAAAAACCTCGATCCTGAAAATAATAAATATTATTTCCGGGATCGACAATATGCTGTTTATGATTATCATAAGATTTATAAAAAGTTTCATCCTAAAGTTAAAATTAGACATTGGTGTTAGGGTTAAAGTTAACGATAGAAATAATTAAGTAATTTCCGATGTAAATTGATGTAACTGGTGTTTGGAATTTCTAAAAAAAAACAATTTACATAGCAATTTAAGAAATTAAACTAATTATAATTTAATAATATGTGTAACGCTCTCGGTAATAAAATCTTATTATGGATAAGCACGGAATACTTATTTTTTATGCGAGTGATACAAACCCAAAAAAGGAAATTCAACGTAAAAATAAATTAAGTTCGTGAAATTAAAGATTTAGGGCTAGGGTGTTAGGGTTAGGGGCTATAGAAATAAATAATTTGTTTCTATATGTAAAATTTCATTCCCGTCATTTTCAATTAGTGACCCAAGACAGATTTAAACACTCATTTTCTTGTATTTTCTCTTTTTTCGGTTTTTGTTGTGTTTTCTTCGCTTTGCTCACGTGTCGGGCTGATCCGGGATCATCACATTTTACTTTTTGGATGCACAAATAAAGTGCCTAACATTAAAAAAAAGAATGTATATACTGTTCATACATGCATTCACTCACAATGATAAAGATACGTTCTCTATATCTAACTCTAAAGAGATAACAGATAACACATACGATAATACTTGGCATTTTGGTAAATTAAACAATATATATAAGGACCACTTAATTCAGTTCCTACCTTAGTTTTCAAATATATTAAAAAAAAAAATGATAGGACGAAGTAGAAGAAATTCATTATACATAGTTATTTGCATGGGTTTGATTTTTTATTTTTTATGTATTTCTCTATCAAGTTTTTGGCGACAAAATGAACTAGAAGGTAATCATAAATTTATTAATATCATCCTTCAATTAATGTATCCCTTTTAAAAATATAAGTAAAATTCTCATTTGACGAGGGTATACATTTCATTAAAAATTTGATACATATTTGTAGTACGTACGTACGTCAAATTAATGTCTACGTCAGATTAAAATAATTATACCGCCACTAATACCTACCAATACCGTTACCTAATGTTTAAATTCTTTAATTTGACATACGTACGTACAATATTGATAACGCATTTGTGTGTAAATTTTTAACAAATTTTTTAATTTATTAATAGATCGTAGTCAAAATATAATAAGTTTCAAAAATCTCCCACCAAGTTCAAAAAACCTCTCACCAAATTCAAAAAACCTCTCATCAAATTCAAAAAACCTCTCACCAAATTCAGAAAACCTTCCACCAAGTTCAAAAAACCTTTCATCAAATTCAAAAAACGTTTCAAAAAACTCAAAAAACATTTCAAAAAATTCAAAAAACATTTCAAAAAGTTCAAAAAGCTCAAAAGGATACTCTTTTACTATTGTTACAGCGGTTAGCTCTAATCATTGGTGTCAGTTAACATATTGGATAAATAACATATATAATATTATACAAGTTTTACCAAATTATATAAAACCAAGAATAATAATTTACGATTTGGGTTTAAATAAAACAGATAAAATTATACTAGAAAAATCAAAAGAAAAATATCAAAAACTTTATGAACTTCGAAATTTTAAATTTTCAAAATATCCAAATTTTTGGAATCTTGATAATATTACAAGAGGTGAATTTGGTTGGAAAGTTGGAATTATTAAAGAAATGTCTATTGAATTTCCTGGATATTTAATTTGGTCAGATACTGGAACTTTTATTAGTCAAAAAGCTTTAGAAAATCTTTCCAAGATTCTTAAAAAATATAATGGTTTTATTTCACCAAAATCTTCTGGTAAAATGGGACAATGGACTCATCCTGGAGTTTACAAATATTTTAATGATGATGGTAGTAAATATGAAAAACTTCCTAATTGTAATGGTGCTCTTTTGTTTTTTGATACAAAAAAAACTCAATATTTAATTGATGCTTGGTATAAATGTGCTCTTAAAAAAGAATGTATAGCACCACCGGGGAGTAATATTACCAATCACCGACAAGATCAAGCTATATTGACTTATCTTATTACAATTGATCATAGAAAATGTGGTGGAAGGCTATTAGATTTGGCAAGAACTCATAAATTTGATATCAACTGTAAGAGAGATATAGAAATTAAAAAATATATTAATGATGAATATAATTTATAACGATAGTTGTAGTCATGAATTCACCATAATTTATAGCGATAGATGTAGTAATAGATTCACTATAATTTATAACGAATGATGTAGTCATATATAATAAAAAAATCATTGTTCCATTGTTAAAAAACAAATTAGTAGACTTTACATATAATAAAAATTCATTACTGTTACAGAAAGAATTACTATTATCGTTAGATCCATTAATCCAAATAAAGAAACAAACGATTGGCAAAAACGGAAAGTCTACGGTAGGGTGTCCAGGATTATGCGAAAAAGGCAAAAAATACACGTGAGTGAGATGTGATTGGTGGAAGAGGTGTTGGACAGGCGAAAATTCCGAAAACTTCCAATGAAGAAAGTCCGAAATATTCCGAATCCAAATAAGAAATCGCTAATTCTGGATACCCTGGTCAACGTATCACGTGATGCTTCATCTTACGGACACGTGGTGATGATCCTGCGACATATTTATCATTCCAATATATTTTGTTTTCCGTCTTTCTGGTTCTAATGGCGGTGAAATTATTAAAATCTATCCAGTAGAACAGGAGATATGTCCTTCCGAAATATGGCCAACATCGCTAAATTAAAAAAGGTTTTATCTCTGGCTCTACTGGACCAATTTTAATAATTTAGAAGAAGAACAAATTTATTTAGAGGTTAACTTATTACAAAATTATTTTTTTGTAAAATATGAAAAAAGAAACAAGAAAAAGTACCCGGAAGGCTTTTGTACTAAGTTAGCCTCATTTATCACCCTAAGTAAATATGTTCTTCTAGTTTTTCTGGTACTAACAATGGTAAGATTATTAAAATTGATCTAGTAGAAACCAGAGATATAGGGTTTCGAAGTTTATGTGATGTTTTTGTATCTTTATGTTATCCAAATTTCGAATAGCCATATCACCGAATCTGCTGAGCAGATTTTTAAAATCTAACCATAATCAGAATGGAAAGACCAGAAGAACAAGTTTAATTAGAATGATACAGAATTAACTTAGTAAAAAGCCCTCCTACCGGATCAATTTATCAACTTAACAGTTAAAAATAATTTATTTTGCTACGTGTCCGTAAGGTAAAATATCATGTGTCTTTGAAATTTCGTGTTCAAATACTGTTCTCATAAGAACAGTATAATTGCTAAGAGTGTTCTCAAACTATTATTTATGTTCTTACTAAAAAATACAAATAAAAAACAAATAAAACAAGTAAATATAATGTGTACCCTCAAATAAATAATTATAATAATAAATTGAAATCCTAATCATGGAAATTAGATAAGCATTTTATCATTTTCTGGTTTGGCAAATCATTATGTAGCTAATTATTATATACTTACAGTATAAGAACAATATTATTATTTTAATGTTCTTAAAAAATTTTAATAGTGAACAGTAAAAATTTATACTGTTTATAAATTTATTAGTCATAGGACATGTCCCCTTAAAATAACCTTAAAACTAGGTAAATGCATAGTATTGTTTGTCCAGAGCTAAATATTTATATAAATAAAATAATTAAAAAAGTTTGTTATTTCTTACTATATAGTATATATGATAATAACTTTTGATCCACTAGCTCATTTTGAATAATTTAACTACCAAAATGCTCATCTCAATGAAAAATTCTAACAAGACCAAAATTATTAAAATTTAATTACAGAATCCCAAGATCATTCAATTTTTGTGTAGTTCTAATAGTGGTTTTTAAAATCACTAAGTAAATTTCTTTAATATTAAATAACTTTTGATCTACCAGCCTATTTCAATGATTTAACCATCAGAATGTTCATCTCAGTAAGAAGATTCTAACAAGCCCAAAATTGTTAAATTCCAATTACAAGATCCCAAGATCAATAAAAAATTTGACAATTATTTAATTAAAATTAGTTTTATATAAAAACTAAATAATCAATAAACATAGTAAACAAGACAAAAATTTGAGTAAAGGTCTGAGAATTCCTGAAAGTAAACATGAAATAACCTTAATTAGTTGAATTAATTGATACCAAATAATTCAGTTCAGTTAACCAATTAAAGAAAATGTTTTTAGTTCAAATTACTATAGTAGATATAATAGCTAGATAATCTTGTATTTGCATATAGGCATTGTTTGGAACACAATTTTGAGATAAGCTAATAGTTAATTTAGTTGAATGCAAATTATAATTTTTATCATTAAAATCCTTAGCTAAATTAATAATTAGCTTGTTTCAAACTCATATTCAAAATAATGCCTATAGGTATTATTTCGCACAAATATAGTGCAAATTGTAAATCAACTGATTATGTCATTGCTATTATTAATAAATTTCTATGTTAACAATAGCCCATTTTCATTATACATTAATCATGGTTTAATTTTGTTTAACAAACTAAAAAGTTTGTAATTGAATTTTAACCAAAAACAATATTTTATAGTTGTTTCAAAATGCATATTATCATGATAATATTTAGTTTATTTAATATTTACTATTAGGACCAATAGTTCTTTTGGTTTGTCCGATCTCTGAACAGACTGAAAAACTGTTGGTTCAAACCAGACCGATTAATAGCCCTATTTTGGACTTCTAAGTAAACTTGTTCAGCATGTAATTCTACTTGTACTAAAATTAAAATGCATTTTTTTTGAACCTTTTACTTAATGAAAAATAGAATTAAAGTTAGAAAAAGATTTTTTCTAAAAAAAAATTTTTTTAACTTTAACTCTATTTTTTACTTAGTAAAAAGTTCAAGAAAATGCATTTCAATTTTAATATAAATAGAATTATATGCTGAACAAGTTTACTTAAAGACCCAAAGCAGATTAGGGCACTGACATTTATTACCTAATATTCATTTACTATAGAGGTTTACCCACCCCTAGGTAATATTTTTATCAAACTTAATTGGCAAAAATTTTTATATGAGATAAGATTTGGCTTGACCTCCACTCCTAAAATATTATTTAATAAATATTAGCACCCTTATTTTGACAAAAAAAAGGATTTATATTACAAACCAAAAATTTTTAACTTTAATATATAGCTAACTTACTTTTTTGTCAAAATAATCTAATAACTTTAAACTTTAAATAAACTTGTTTAGCACCAAAAAATACATTATTTTGGTAATATTTTTTTTGATTTTCTTTACTTGTTAAATAAAAATATACAAAATTACAATTTTAATTAATTTTATTTATTTATTTTACAAATTAAAAAATTAAATAATATATATTGAAAAAGTGTATTTTTGAGCTCTGAACAAGTTTATCTAGAACCCAAAGTTATAATGCATAAATAAAATTTTGCATAATATAAATTTTCTATATTTTTATTAATAAAAATATAAAACATTCAATATTATATAAATTTTATTAGGGGAGGGACAGAAATCAGATGATTTCGGTTTACTAAGAGGCAATATCCCCCACCCCCACCTGATTGAAATATTAGCCAATTAAATCCAATTATAACAATATAGACCTGATCGATCCACAAACACCCACCCCCTAAAAAATCAGCTGATTTCTGTTTCTTCTCTTAATAAATTGTAGCTTTTAGTACTAATTAAACTTGTTTAGTACTCAAAAATATATTACTTTAGTATATATTTGTATTTTATACTGTATAACAGATAATACAGATCAAAATCTAATATATTGGGTACCTATCAGGTACTATATTGCTATAATTAAAATACTATATATCAGTGACTATCATATACATATTGTATAGTTTATATATATTAGGTACTTGATGTATATATGTAATAAAAATAATTTTTAAATAGACATATATTATAATTTAAATCCTCATTTACAATGCATATATTTTATATAGGGTGTGGGACGGGCTGGGTCAGGCCGGGCTTGCTTAGACCCGAAACTCAGCCCGAAAATTATTTGTAAGCCCGAGCCCGGCCCGTGAAAAAAAAAAGCCCGTAAAATAAACTGGGCCGGGCCTGATTTAAACTATACCCGACCCGGCCCGGCCCGCAGATTTATATGCATTACTAAAATTTTTTTATATACAGCTATTATCATAATTCCTGGACACCTATAAAAATTTGCCGAATGATGTTTCGGCCGACCCGGTTAAGTTATAGAATATTTATTTAATGGTATCAGGTTCATTTGGTTTCGATCAACTTACCAATAATTAAAACTTAATTCGCAGAGAATTAATTTTAGGTGAAGTTATTTTACAATCGATTATTCACATACAAGTCCGTTTCACAAAAGCTATTTCACCAAAAAGCTAATTCGCAGGCAAATTAATTCTAGTCATTGTCATTAGAGTTAAGTTTAGGTTTAAAGTTGGTGCAATTTATAAATAAATTGTCGATACAATATATTGAATTAAATAAATATCTACAAACTAAGTTTTCAATACGCGTTTGTCAGTGAAATAATGCTGATATAAATTCATTTATTTATTATGGTCGATTGTTTTATTTTTATTTCAAAAGAGTCAACAATATAATTTAGCCACAAGAATAATAAGGATTGAAAATTAATTTATTACAATATTATGTTAATGGATATGTAGCAACAAATAATGGGTTTATTCGGTGACAAAAGATTCGAAGGATCGTTTTTACATAGCAATTAAAAAAACATCTGACTTTGAATTTAATGTGCTAACCTGGACCACGAAAGGGGCTCAGATTGCAAGCGTATTAAATTCAAAGCCAGTTGTGCTGTTATTGGATGCGAAACATCCAGGAACGGTTTTATTTTTAACAAATAAATCACTTAGCTTAATCGAGTCTATTTGGCGCATAAATAGTACTTATATTATTAAAAAAAACAAAATAATGAAATAATATATTCTGTTTCAGAAAATTTAAATTTTAAGATGTACTTATATAACGTTCCTGGTTTTAGTGCAACTGTGTCGCGCAGCTACCCTAATTCTTTAATTGTGATTTTCACTATGGTGTTAATGATTTGATTGGGTAATTTACTTGTTACGATTTTGACCATAAGTTTGCCGGGTATTATCGGGCCTAATCGGGCTTTCTTATAAAAGCTTGAACTCGGCCCGATATTTAACAAGCCCGATTTGTGTTTGGCCCGAACAACAGCGGGCTCAAAATTGTAGGCCCGAACTGGACCAAAGCCTGGCCCGGCCCGCAAGTTTCCGGGCTTAGCCCGGCCCATCCCGCACCCTAATTTTATATATTCAAAAAATTTATTCTTTATGATATAAAATTCATTAATTTTTACTACTTAAATTTATTTTAATTTGATACATATCAGCAAAAATAAAAATAAAAAACATACAGTTTTTTTTAACAATTTTGTATTATTTATTTTCTGGGGAGTAGAAATTATAACAGAGCTATCCATTACTATAATTTTTGGTAAACTTTGTTATAATTTCCCACAGGAAATAAATAAATAATCTCTAGGAGCATGCCACTGAATATTAATCAGACTACTATTATTTTTACATGTTTCCATATTTATATTCATATTGTACTTTACTTTAACATGCCGATTTACTTTAGTTTTTAAACTTCTTTAGATAAAATATGAAAAATACAAAAAAGAAAATAATTCAAATAAAAATTAAGAATTAAAAATTTTTATTTTAATCTTTTTTTTTTATTTTAATTATTTTTTTTTTTATTTTAATTATTTTTTTTTTATTTTAATTATTTTTTTTTATTTAAATCATTTTTTTATTTTAATTGGTTTTTTTTTATTTTTATTTTGGGCAAATCTATTTGTAACCGTGGTTACAGTTCTGAGCCAATCAAATTGCTAGATTAGGTATGACAAAAAATTCGAAAAATTACAAACTGCAATAACTTCAAATTGTGCCTATGAAACCAATATTTTTTCTAGCTAAAAATGCTTCTTAAGGTGTTTTATTATATAATAAACCTTCTTCTTACTTTAAATCTAACTCTAACCTTAATCTGGTTACTGTCACCGCCGGTGACAAGCACATTTTTTCTTTTATTTTTACTTTAATTTTTTATTTTACAATTTTAATTAGTTTTTTTTTATTTTTTTATTTTACTTTAATTTTTTATTTTACATGTTTTTTTTTATTTTAATTTTTTAATTTTTTATTTTAGTCATTTTTTTCTATATATTTTTACTTTAACCTTTTATTTTTATTTTTTTTAGTATTTATTTTTTTTTATTTTAAACATTCTTTTTTTTAAACTTTTTTTTATTTTTATTTTTTTATTAAAGTTCTTTTTTTCAGGTTTGTAATTTTTGCTTTGTTTTTTTTTTAAATTTTTTTTTGTTTTAATTTTTATTTTTTTAAATTTTTTTTATATTTATTATTTTGGGTTTAAGAATTTCATGCCCCGCATGGGCATGCATCTCTGTGATCAACCAACCAAAATCAGTTATGTGAATACATGATCAATTACTTGTAAATGGCCAATTAACATCAATTGCAAATTTTATAAAAAAATTTTAAGATTTTTAAGATTTTTTTATTATTAAAAAAAAAAACCCCCCAAAAAGAATACAACAAACAATAAATCACACTAAACTAAAATAAAAATAAAAGTGATGAACATGTAACCCTAACCTGAACTCTAACACGAACCCTAACCCAAACTCTAACCTTACTCTAAAATCTATACTAATCTACACTAACTCTTACTAACTCTTACTGCGATGCAACAACAAGTACTGATAATTTAAAGCCAAGGCGAAATCACAAGCACCAATATCGAAAAAGCTACAATGAATCCACAAATACCAACAATATACTGAAAACTATAGTGAAATTATCAACTCCAACGATACTAAACAATGTCCAGGCTAGCAAAAAACCAAGAAAGTGAAAATACAATAGTATGCCAGAAAAATGACAATACTATCAAATTGAAATCACTAACAAACAATACATGTACAAATGACAGCAAACACGATATAAAACATTAAAAATAAAAAGAAAAAAACCTCTTAATAGAAATCTACCATATTCAACCAAAGAAATATGCAAGACTACTACTAAAGAAACATGCAAAACCACTACCAAAGAAACAGATAAAAAGTAATTTAAAGTTAGAGTCAGAACATGTCTTATAGTAAAATTGTCTTCCCGATATTTTTATTAATGCACCAAGATAGGATTAGACTGTTGTTATGGCTTTTTTAATTCATTATACGAAATGCGAATTTTATTCAATTGAGTGCAGTAATTGAAAATGCATTTAGATGATCCTTAAGAATATTGATATTATAAATATTATAGTTGTAATATATATTTAATTAATAAACAATACATACTGCCAAAAAATTGAATATGTGCGAGCAATATGTTATAATTTAGAAAATACAATATTTTAATTTTTATTATTATAAATATTAATTGCAATTTGTGATCTATGTATTGACTAATATAAACTTATTTATTTAACTTATTACTGTATTATACAGTAAAATAATACACTATATACATTTTTCCTAAATGTGATCGCATAATTAGAGTAAATTCAAATCCTATCTATTTTCTAAAATAACCATTAAATAATTACTAACACTAATCTTTAACCCAAACTTTTATAATAGTGAACATCACAAAGTTCCACAACAAACCTATCTTAAATCATCTTATGTTCATTCTTTCTTTTCAACTCCAATTCCTTCACCATAACAGTATCCAATGTTATATGTTTCATTAGCATACCCTATTTCTGCAGAATTTATGATAAACAAATGCCTTTGTTCATCCTTTTCAACTCAAATTCTTTAAAAGATGGTATCAAACATTATAAGTTCCAGTAATGTTCTCTATTCCTACAAATTAGTAATTTTTAGCAATAAACGATTGCTCTATGTTCTATCCTTTCAACTCCAATTTCTTCATCATAACAAATATTCAAAATTATATTGTTCTGCTAGTATGCCCCATATCTGTCAATTTTTGAAAATAAGTAATTGTCTATTAAAACTAAAGATTAAAAAGGTAGGTATTATCATTGTAACATTCTTGAGAGTATATTTGACTTTCAGTCAAAAATTATCAATTAGAGTTCTACAAGTGCCAGATATGATGCTATTAAAACATAGTACCTGAATAGTCAGCACTGCAGAACCTTATCTAGAAATCTGTATAGTATTCTTGCTAGGCACATCTACTAGAGCTTCTCTTTTTATCTAAGTTATTATCATGCTGCTACAAAGTATAGCTGTTAATGCTTTTCCTTTTTTACTATAATATTCGAAGAAGTTAGCATAGTGTTTATTTGCTAAGCTTGTCTCAATGAACAGGCGAATTTTTAAATAAAAAAAAAGCAAATAAAGAGAAATTAAATAATACAGTAAAAATCTTATATTTATTCTTTCAACTCCAATTCCATTATCATAACAATATCTAGCATTATATTGTTCTACAAACATACTATTAAAATATAGTGCCTGGGTAGCCAGGCATTTGCAGAACCCTACTGCTAAGGTATCTAGAAGTCCATATGGCATTTTTGCAAAATGCAGCTTACTGGTTTATAACTACATTGTTGCCAAGTGCAGCTGCCAATGCTTTCTCTTCTTTACTAAAAAGTCAGTATGATATTTATGCAAGCATGTTTGCTAAGCTGTCTCAACGAAGAAGTGAATTTTTAAATAAAAAAAAGGTTGAATAAAAAGAAATTAAATAATACAGTATAAATTTTAAATTACCAAATTAATTTAAATAATGATCTTTATACTTGCACAATTAAAACAGATTGAACTTGATCTGTACAGTCACCAAAAACAGAAAAGTAGATGTACGAAAGACTCATTTGTGACAGATTTAGACAACTATATTCGCATGTTTAACAGATTTATGTATTAATAATTATGCTAAATTTTACTTAGAAAATGCCAAGTTTACCCAAAGTAAACTTTCTATTATAAAGTTTTTATGCTTTGTGGTTTTGATAATCAATTTTGCAATTAAGCACAACAGATCTAAAATTTTATTAATTACAAACTTGAACATTGGACAATATCTGTGTCCGAATATATTTGTATTTGACAAATATTGCGCAAACAATGTCTGGTGAACAATTTATTTACTCAGACATAATTCAGACATAGACATTGGACAATGTCCAAAATTGTCCGAGTTTGCCAAAAATAGCTTGGACTATGTCCGATGACAACACTGGTCATTGATATTAACTATTTCAGTATATTATTCATTGCTAGCACTATTGGTATTGTTTCTTTTTCATCATATTTTTGTTGACATGCCCTATTTCTAAATACTACTTTTTAGTTTTTCTCTTTTTAGATTTTCCAGATGATTTCGTGATTGCCTCAGGTGTTGCTGATTTCAACATTGCTTCAAGTGCATTTTAAAGACTTTGCTTTGGGGTCTATTAGTTTTTTTTGCCTGTTTCTTGTATAACTACATGGTGTTTTGTTGCTAATTTCATATGCGTTTTAGGGTTTCTTGGCTTAAATTTCATTTTGGATGCCCTGTCATTTTTTTGGGTGCTTTCTGTTCGAGTTCGTGGTTGTCTTAGGTATCTTGTCACCAATTTTGATATTGCTTTGGTGTGTTTTGAGGTATCTTGTAGATTTTGCCTTGGGTATTTTGTTAGTTTTCTTGGCCGTTTTCATATAGCTTTATAGTTACTTTAGATATTTTGTTTTTTTTAGCAATTATAGTCATTAGGTGTTTCTGCCTTTGTTAGTATTGTATTATTACTAGTGTTTAATTAGTTATTTGCTATAGGATTGTATATTTAGATGTTAAATTCCAAATTGTAACCAATTTGTTAGAGAATTGTTTATAATAAATAAATAAAAAAAATAAAATTTTTATTAAATTGTTTTATATTATTGTTATGGCAAAGTAATAATTAGGTAATTATAAAAAATATATAAATATTCAAATTTATTTTTTTCTACTTTAGTACTTTATATCGGAAACACATTGGGTATATGATATATTACAAAATTTATCTATGTGATATATATCTGATATATATATGGCATGTATACTATATGTGTACTATATGTGTCTGACATGTGTCCGATATCCTACATGAACTCTATATATATTGGGTATTTGTATAAATATATCCTACACATATTGGTTACGTATTATATATATATTATAGTCAGGGATTTTACTATATATGGATTATATCGATCGCTCCTTTTATAGTAATGAAAGGTATCGATAGATTAATCTAGTAAATCATAGAATTTAATGAAAACATCATTTGATTGGCTAATACCGTAATATATTGGGGCTGTGTTTGAGTTTTCGCTTTAACTATATACAGGTATAATGATATATTTTAGAAAGTTCAAGTTCTGAAGTTCGGTTCCATATTTATTATAGCATTATATTGAGATTTCAAATTCCAGAATTGAAGATCAAAAAGTTATAAAAGTTGTACTAATTTGCTATTGCTTGTAAAGGTAAGCCGTTATGAAAAATTTTTTTGGTTTAGATTCTACTATAGTTTGTCAACAACATGCCTAATTATGACAGTGTGTTTTGTGATATAGTTCTAATCAGTTATTAAAGACGAACAAAGATTTCCTGTCAGTCATGATCTCTATTCTACATTTTATTAACATTAGTTTATTTTTCTTCATGCCAATTATTCGCTTTTTAGTGTATCACATCTACAAAACGTATGGTTCTTATGATAGTGGCAAAATTATTTTACTATAATTTAATTTTTGCGACATGAATCGAATAGCAAAATTTTTGCTGGCGATATACAAAATACCATAATTAATACATTTCGATTTAATAAAAATAAAAGCTTTTCATATTGTACATAAATAAGGTTGTACAAATAAAAAGAATTTATGAATAAATACAGTAGGGGGTAGGGATGGCAAAGTCCTTAAGTTCAAAACTTTGGGACTGGTCTTTAAAGACTAGGTCCCAATTTTAGGACCTAGGTCCATAGATCCACAATAGGTTCTAATATAGAACTTAAAAATATTAGTAATAAAACAGTAAACAAAGAATTTTAATTGGTTAGAAAGTATTAGAACTAAGTCCAAGGACTTAATTCTATTAGTTGAATATAAATTCTGGGACTTATTATATGACGACCTGGTTCTTAGGTCCGTGTGATAGGACTTACAAGTCCTAAGACCAAGACCGGACCTGGACTGACTTTACTATTCCTAGTAGGGAGTTTTAGAATTATTTCGAAAATAAGTGAATTTTAAAAGATCCTATTTTCTCTTTTAAAAGTTCCAAATCAGAAAATTAAATGGGATTAGTCAGTAAAATAATAAGCTTCTTTTGATGAATCTACCGATAAACGATTATGTAAATTAAGTATATACTTTAAAAAAATAAGAATTTTTACGATTTGAAATAAATAACCATTTATTTTATCTGCAATCAGATGTCATTAATCATTAATTCTGAAACCCCCAGTAGTAATGATTGTGTATCTTTTATTTTATTAACTCAAATATTAAAATAAAAATTCTCTTTGCAATTACATCATGTCTTTTCCAATTAATAAAAAACAACTGTCACAAAATACTTACAATTCGAATAACTTCATTACTGTGCCTCTAAATTTTTGGTACAATCAACGTTATCATGTTTGTGATCTGAATTAAATAAAGACTTTACCTCCTCTAATATAATTAATAAATTACCGCATTTTTCGCTCTTGAATCCACGATATTCTTTTTGAACACTTTCGCTCATCTGCTCAAGAAATGCATCGATCTTGGAAATGATTTCTGCTATAGTTATTCTTGTTTCCGAATCTTGCGCTGTCTCTTTTTGTTTTGTGATTGGAATTGGTCTAAAAAAAATTCAGAACTATTTTCACCAAAAACTTTAGTAATATATTTCTTTCGTGCCTGCCTTGCTAAATTGGTAAAATCTAATAGCCGCGAACTTAATTCATGTTCATCTACCAAGCTTTTACAAACACCTCTTGATTTAATAGAGTTAACGAAATTATTTCTTCTCAGACAAGCTCTAAATCTCTGACATTCTAAAATTGGCTCTAGTCATTTTTTTGGGCTAACCACTTGGAAATCATTATATCCAATAAATCTGAAAAAATTATACTACAACTAATGGTATGGTAATTAAATTATAAATTATATTACTTTAATTACCAGACTATCTTTTCATCTTATAATTAATTTGAACACAATTACCTGTAAGAATTTCTTACAATTTCTTGCAGCAACTCTTCAATGATGAGCCTGTGGAATAGGAGGTATCAATGTTTTTAACATTTTATTTATTTTTTCTAAAAATAGTATCTAGTCCCTGATGCTGATTGAAAAGCTTTGACCAAGAAACTACACTATTTTTTTCTACAATCTCCTGTATATTTAGATCAAGCTGCATTAGCTGCATTTCATCGGCAACATCTATTTGACAATATATTGGATGCCGTCGTGCTGACCACACAAGTGAAAAGATTCTTTTTGCAGCTCTCTTTAACAATGGGTTATTATTTCTAATAGCAGTTCTATAATTAATAATAGCCTAGAAGTAAACAAATATCTATT
This sequence comes from Gigaspora rosea, assembly GCA_003550325.1. NCBI lineage: Eukaryota > Fungi > Glomeromycota > Glomeromycetes > Diversisporales > Gigasporaceae > Gigaspora > Gigaspora rosea. The sequence goes on along the minus strand of QKWP01001760.1, from coordinate 28,540 downwards.
TTATAGAATTTTAGTAAATAGATAGTTGTAAATTTATCAGAAAATTTGAAACCTAAAAATCATCAAATTTAATTGATTATCATCACCAGCATTAATTATAATTATTCAATTTAATGTGCTTTCAATTGATTTTATACTTATCAATTATTATTGATTATTATTAATTTGATTCAAATCGATTGTAGCACCGCTACTAATTATGATTGCTTGAAATCATCGATTATAATTGGTCAAGTGTTTAGGTTCAAATTTTCCTGATGAACAAAATAATAGCCATACCTGCTCAAATTTTATTTTATAAAATGGGTCCTTTTGCTTCTCTACTTAGGATAATTATTCTTCTACTAATGGATTAAATTGATTTTTGATATATGGCCACACCAGTTCCATGGCTATTGCTTGATGATAAATGTTACAAACTGAGTCCCAAGACTTATGATAGTTGTGACATTTCTTGAAATAAGCAAGTTGATTTTTGGTTTTATATTCTTGAAATATCGCAAATTGTTTAAAATCAACGTTCCTTCTTAGATGATGAAAAGATTGTGTAAGTAAAAAGTTAATAAATTAAGACTTATAAATAAATATCTGATAAGGCTATTTGAAGTTGAAATTTTGTTTAACGTTATCCCTTCCATCCCTCTCTAAAAATTAAATAAATAGAATAAAAGCTTGACCAATATGATAGCCAGCATATTAGCTCAGCTAGGATTTTTTAGCTTATGTCCAGGATTTCTTAGTACACTATATTTAATTTTTATGGTCCTTTCCCCTCTGTAAATACGAAAAAATAACGTTAACTGAAATTTCAATTGCAAATGGTCTAAAATAAAAAACAATAAAATAATAAGTTAAAAAAAAATTAACAATAAGTTAAAAAAAAATAAGTTAAAAAAAATAAAACAATAAGCTAAAAAAAAATAAAATAAAAGTAAATAATAATACATATATAGGCGAAAATGCCCAATCAGGAATATTGCGATTATTAAAAAGTTAAAAATTACATAGCGTAATTATATAAAAAACTAATAAGAGCATGTTCATTAGAGTAAGCGATCAACTACTGTTGTTGTATTATATAAAAATTAAGGATAAGGTGTATATAGATCATTTTTTATATGATCTACGTGATAGTTTAGTTTTTTATATAGTAAATAAAAAAATGCTTCTAATAAAACTTTTTAACATCTTAACCAATTTGTAACAAATTTATATATTATATAGTTTGATCCAGTTTGTTTATAATAGTAAAGTTACACAATATGTTTTGCATTAAAAAATTAACTTCACATATAATTAATATATGTCAGGGTGAAACCCGCGCTGGATTCTAGTAAAACCCGCTTTGATCATAGGGTTAGGGTGAAATCCGCGTTTTATTATGTTTTTTATTATAGAAAAGCGGATTTCACTCTCATGTGATCTGCATAGCAGATTTAACCAAAATTCAACGCGGGTTTTACTCTGTTGTATTAATATTTCTGAGATTGCTATATGTTTTTCCTGTATAGTACAAAGAATTGCTAATCCTGATTGGTTTAATTATATGATGTTTATATTATATCATATGATGTTTTATACAAAGTTGATCTACAATCTATTTTATATGAATTTGGAAATGTGTACACCCTACCCTTAATCAGTAAAGATTTTTTTTGAAATTCATAATTCAAATCATGATCAAAAAAAGAAATACGATTCGCTCTAGACATTTTTTACAATTAAAATATATATTTAAAGTAATAAATAATCTGATCACTATTCTGATCACTCTTCTAATCAATAAATTCAAAAAAAATCTTTAATAATGAATTTTTATATAATACTTCATATAGTTTTGATTTACATAGTTGACCGCTCACCTTAATATTTCATCTATAAGATCTATAAACTACCAAACTACATAAAAACTAATAACTGGGTCAAAAATTTTTATGCATTATAAAAACTGCAGAAATTGGACATTTTTGCCCATATGAATTATAATAATTAATAAACAAATACAGAGAAACTCTCCAATTTAATTCCATGTATGCCTTAAGCATGTTCATCTTCTCATGCAGTTGTCTAGAGATAAGAATTAGCCAGGGATATTGGCTTTTGATTTTAATAATACAGTGATACAAAATACCATCGCATGTAACAGCTACCCATTTGCGTATTCCATCCTTAATTCTGGAAATTTTTTCAATATATAAAAGAACTTTTTTCATATTTGCTATTGAATTTGGTTTAATATTAAGAGGATCAGGAATAAATATTTCTGGAATATTAACACTTGAGTCTGCAAAAAGTTTTTGAGTAAAACTAATCTGTGGCGCGATAGGTTTTTTAGCTTCTTTTTCAACATCTTTTTCAACATCATAGAACCTATAAATAATTGGTTGTTCTGTAGTGTCTTTCTCTAACTCAAAAATGTGTTGAGTTTGTAATTCCGCTAGGGTTTCGCAATTTGATTTGATTTTCAAATATTTGAATCAAATATTTGATCAAATTCAAATTCAAATTTGACTATATTTAATTTGATCAAATTCAAATATGATCAAATTTGATTTAATTTGACAAATATTTGATTTGATTTGAAAATTACTATTAAAAATTCAAATTCAAATCAAATTCAAATTCAAGTATTTGAATCAAATCAAATTCAAATCCAGGTCAATTTGATTTGATCAAATTCAAATTGATCCAATATTTAATTTGATTTGAATTTGAAGAACTCTAAATTCTGCCAATGTAGGTAGACAAGTTCCACACTTAGAACAAACCTGCTTTCGATTGTTAATATTTTTTTCTTCACAGCTGGAACATCATTTGTTACACCGACTACTAGACCCTATATTAGCTACCAAATAATCAATTTTATTAACTTTTCTTTATTTAATAAATTAAGAATTTCAGCAAGATAAATATGTAATTCTTGATCTACTGCCTTATGCATCTCAGCTGTAATTTCAAAAAGATTTTCTAATTGTAGCCTGTTGAGAGAATTAGATACCCAAGGTATATTAGTATACTGAATATGGCTTTGAGGCTCCATATTAAAAGCAACAAAACTGGTAACGATATGAAATATCACGGTATTCATTTCCTGATCAAGATAATTTCGTTGTCCTTTTTGTTCATTATCAAAAGCCAAGAATTAAAGTCCTTTAGAAAGTGGTTCTTCATTTCCTGATAGTTCGTCTAGCCAGTTTTGAAACCAAAAGTAACTCCTGAACATGTAATATAGTTGTCGATATTAATAATAGTTTTTGATTATACAATAGAATACTTAATAGCTGACGCTAAAAGATTTATTTCTGATATGTATTTTCCATGCTTGGACCCATATATTAAATCAACAGCTATTGCACTTTTGAAAGTCTTTTCAATGCTTAAAGAATCTATATTAAAATTATTAAAATTATTGTGGGTTAGGGCGCTAACATTTATTAGATAATATTTTAGGGGGTGGGGGGTCAAGAAAAATCTGATCTTAGTTAATTTGATTTGCTAAAATTCTATTTATAGATCTTACTTGGGGGCGGGGAGTAAGCCACTATAGTAAATGGATATTAGGTAATAAATATTAGCGCTCTTAGTGTCTCAATAAATTTAATAGCAACTTGATTACGTTTACTTAGCTATATTTGTGGATCATAGTTTAATAAATTTCTAAGGAAAATCCATTATTATCTCTGATTAGAGATTCGATCTCTTCATATAAATCTCCTTGCTCAAGTTGTGCAATATTAATGACTTCTTCTATATACTTATGCTAGTTATTGTATCGAGAATTCCACTGTTCAATAAGCTTTTTATTCTCTTCACACTTTTTCTGATATAAATCCCTTAAATAAATTACCTTTTCACAATATTCACCTATTCTTTTCCTCAACTCTAATATTTCTCCGTTTTTACTTTCTAATTGCACCAGTAATTCCGTAATCGCATTAGCGAAGTATGCTATATCTGTACTATGTTCTCCTCTACTATTTATTTGGTTTTCATCAAATAGGTTCTCAGCTCTTTCAAACTCTACCGATAAGTGCGACCCATCCATGTCAGTTACCTTTTCAGGAAGCCTAGAAAAAGATAGAAAATTATTATCAGAATTAGTATTTTTTACCTTGATGAGGAAAAGATGAAAAAGATGAGAAAGATGAAGACGAAGTATTTAATAGCTGCTGGTAAAATAATCCTTAGAGATAAGTTGATTATAATATGTTTCACAGATCGAGAAAGAATTCAATGAAGAATGATGATCTATGAATTCAAGTATAAAATGGTGATATAACGGGAGTTGTTTAACTGCTAATTAACAGTTTGCATGTCTCCAAGTTTGTAATGCTTTCATTACACAAAGACTTAAGTTAATGTATTCATAAGTACTAACTAGATCTTTGAAAATGCACAGAAGTTTAACTGCATTTAGTTGTTCTGGTTGCGACATCTTAGATTCATGTAAAAACTTAAAAAAAATGAGTTAGTTCTTTGAAATTCATTTGAAAATTCTTAATTTTGGGGTTCATTTACTTTTTTAACAAGCATTGATCCTAAAAGGTAAGTTTTCTTATTTAACAATTGTATAATTATTGACTATATATAAGTAATACAAAATGCTTTAATTTGTAATTGTTTAATTACAAAAAGTATTAAAAAAGAGCCAATCAAATTTTTGTAAATCATTCTAGATTTGATTTCCATATATGGTAAGATCCCTGACTAGATTACTATCCTAATTGATAGTTCTTGTTAGAAGGAATTTAATCAATATCCAATAACTAATAAAAATCAATAGTAATCCCATACAAATTTTGGTAATAGCCAAAATTTATAAGAACAGCAACAGTATAAATAATATTTTTTACTAAATTTAGTAAATTAAAAATCAAAACAGTAGTTTTAATTTAATAAATTTTTAAATCGTATAATTATATATATCTCCTGATTGAGTTTATTCACAATAGTACAAGTACTGATAATTATTGCAGATTGTTTTGATCAAATTGTAATTTATTTAAATTTTTTGGCTAAGCTGACTAAGCTAATAAAATTTTATTAGCTTGATCAGTTGAAAAATTTTGATCAACCAGGACTACTAATTACAATATGCTAAATTTATCAAAATCCATAAATTTATATATTTGTATATTAAACAAACTATATATATTTTTAGAGTAAGGGCGCTGATATTTATTACCTAATATAGCTCCTAATATCCATTTACTATAGAGGCTTACCCCACCCCCAGGCAGAGTTGTACACGGACATTGTCCCACCAATTTTACAGGGACACAGACAGTCCGGGATGGGACGTCCGGGACATGTCCACAATATTGTCCCAATATGATATTGTACACGGACAATGTCTGCCTAATTTTAACTTTGTCCCTAATATGTCCGGGACATGTCCGGCGAGTAAACCAATCAAATTGCAGAATTATGCAGACCATTGGCTTGGGTTATGTGATAATTTCCAGAGGATACAAAGAATTTTTTGGCTGGTTATTATGTGTTTATCAGCTGAACATCCGGGACAAAAAAAATTCTGGGTGGACATGTCCCGGACGTCCCATCCCGACTGTCCGAAGTCCGTGTCTGTGTCCCATGACAACACTGCCCCCAGGTAAGATCTATAAATAGAATTTTAGCCAATCAAATTTAACTAAGATAAGATTTTTCTTGATCCCTAAAATGTTACCTAATAAATGTTAGCGCCCTAATTCTTTTTATATTTATAATATTACTGTAAATTCTTGAAATAACAGACATAGGCGTTATTTCAAATTTGGTCTGAATTAAGCTTAATTCAGGCCAAAATTTAAAATAGTGCCCATGCTTGTTATTTCGATAATTTACGGTAATAATTATTATACTATTCATGAGAACTGTAGACCTGATAGGGGAGTAACAAAAATCAGGTGATTTTTTAGGGTGGGGGGTAAAAAAGTTAAAATTATATATAAGAACCTGACTATTTATATATTACAGTATTAAGGAAGAGGGAGGGGGGTAGGCCTCTGATAAAAAATAATCAGGTGATTAATGACACTGACCATACAGTTTTGATATTAATTGCTAACCGTTTTGCTACTTGTATAGCAAAACTAGTTATAAGCTATTTTTTTGTACTGATTATTTAACAATATATTAATTCATAATTCTACAAATGTAAAAGTGTCAAAAATTTGTTAGTATTTAATTAAGGGGAGTGACAAAAATCAGGTAATTTTCTAGGGGGGAGGGGGTAAAAAAAGTTGAAATTATATATAAGAACCTGACTCTATATATATTAAAAAATAGAGGGGGTAGGCCTTTGATAAAAAATAATCAGGTGATTAATGATACTGCCCTAACTAATCTACTGAAAATTTTGATATATTATATTTAGAATACCAATTACAAAAAATTTTATAAGATTAAAATTACCTACCAGCTCATAGTAATTTGAATTTAATTAAAATACTAATAGCATATAGTTATACTAATAATATAAAAGAAAATAAGGAAGTTAAATATCAAACTCTTCTTATCAATCACTTGTACAAATTTTCGAACAAAAAAAACAAAAAATTTGTTAATAAAAGATGAAGCAGCTACTAATACTAGTTTTTATAAAGGTCAACCTTTCATTCTATTCGGGGGACTCCTTTATATATTCAGTACGCAAGCCAGAAGCATTGGCTTTGCAAGATAATTGGTAGTGGATGCCCTTGGTACAAGAAATTCTGGTAGAAGTCTTCTTTCGTTGATGAAGATGTTGTAGCTTGGCTAGGTGGTGAACTAAAAAAATGAATATTTCAACATGCTCTTTAAGGTTTTTTGATTGCAAGAACTTATTCAACCATACACCTGCTATTATATTCTTACTTAAATTTTTTTTCTGGAATTTTGGACGAAAAGTAGGAGATTCGGTGTACCCTCTCCAAAAGATCGGCATTGTTGTTCCTATCCTAATCAGGAAGAAGACATGCAGGTAGATAAACAGGAATGGACGCATAATGAGATATGGTGCATAGGAGTAGGCAGATTTGCAAAGATTAAATTCCAGATTGTTCTTTTATTCTTTTTTTGTATATATATAATACTCTGGCAAGGCGTTTCCTTGCACAGTATTATATAATTTTTATCAGGATCGTTCTAGAATATTCTTTGTTAGGGAATATTTTTGATTTTTTTGTTTTGTTTATTTTTTTTGTTTTTTCTTTCCTTTTTCTATATGTATATTAGGCCATATTCTTTTTTTATGCTTTTTTTTTATTTTGGATTCCTGTTTAGATCACGTAGCTTCACTCATTTTTCTTATTCCTTTGTTTTCATTCTTTTTTATTTTCCTTCGTACAACTTGTTTTTTTTTATCTTTTCGATTATACAGTTAGTAGTTAGCAAACTATTCTGCTAGGACCTAGGTAGAAGAAGTTTTTAAGAAAAGAGGTGGTCATGACAAGCTATAGAACTCAGTCAGTGATCTAGTATTTGGTTATATTAAAAGTCTGGTACTATGTGAGACTAATTCTACTCTGGCAGGTCACAGACAGGTGCTTTGAGTAACTGGACAACTACTTTTTAATTGTAAGGCTATAATGCCAAAATTAGTAATAGCATTTGATAATATAACTATATTCATTAATAAATAAAAAGTAGTATGATTACTAGGCTAATGTTAAAAAAAAATAAAAATAAAAATAAGAAAGTTTGATTAACAAAAGAGCTTCAACTTATTAGATTTAATAAACAATATTTGCATTTTAATATATAACTATATTAATGTATTAAATCTAGAGTTCCAAATTGATTTGAAAATCTTCAATCATGATCCATTAAATAAAATCGATTAACATCTGGCTATCTGAAACTAAACCTAATTATTAGTCACAGAACATGTCCTTTTATAGGGGTTTCAAATACTGTTACTTATAAATCAAATAAGTTGATTCATCTAATTTTTATATAAATTTATATAAAAATTATTTAAATTAAATTTAGTTAAAAATATATATATAAATTTTTCTTTAAATTTTAAATATATATTTTTTAGTATTTAATAATCTTTAATTTAAAGTTTTAGTTTTTAACTTCAAGTAATTCAAAAAGAATCTTCCTTTAAAGTTAATGTATTTTTTATTTTTACAACTTCTGTAAAGTTAAAGCAATAATATAACTATTAATTCTAATCCTAACTCTAACCCTAAAAACTAATAAGTAAACTTTCTTTAGCTTCTAGTTAAAAGTTATAGAACTCATTTTTCTGAGTCTAATAGTAATTAAATTATCAAAATCAGTCTAGTGGATCCCAAAATACTTGGAATCAAAAAAGAAAATATAAGAATCAGCAAATTTGCTATTATACAAAGTATATAAAAAATGCTATAGTGCATATAGTTTAGTCATCAAATTTTTATAGTAGTGCTGAAAATTTTGTCAGTTATTTGCTTATAAAATTAAATTTAATTGGTTAAAATTTTTATATGTTTTTTAATTTTTTTATATATAGTGCTAAAAATTTTAAACCTTATAAATTTAAAATTGGAAAAATCTAAATGGTGCCTCTGTGCATTTTGTGCTCCTAATGTACTAAGAATTAATTTTGCCTAGAATTAGAGTTAGAGTTAAAATTAGTATAAAATTGTGAGAGGATAATTTTTTGTTAGAAGTGCAATAGGGGAGGACCCCGAACAATCTATGTGAGGTTATAGTTGAAAAATAGCTAATGGAGGGCCGTTTTTTAAAAAAGGTTATATTTGAAAAATAGGTATTGGAGAAAAAGGTTATATTTGAAAATGGGTAATGGGTAAAATGAGTATATTTGAAAGAATGGTAATAGGGTAATTTTTATAAATGTTATATTTGAAATGTGCTAATGAAAGATTGGGCTATAATAATAACCCAGCAGGTAAAAAGGAGAGAGAGGTAAAAGGGAGAGAGGGGTAAAAGGGAGAGAAGATAAAAGGGAGAAAGGGGTAAAAGAGAGAGGGGTAAAAGGGAGAGAGAAGTAAAAGGGAGAGAGGGGTAAAAGAGAAAGAGAGGTAAAAGAGAGAGAGGGGTAAAAATAGGTCAAAACAGGCTTTTTTTTTTTTAAGTTTTTTTTTTTTCTT
>QKWP01001759.1:9687-80029 GCA_003550325.1 Gigaspora rosea | reverse complement strand
ACTTTCCAAATGGGTTTCCATTTCCCCGGTTCCTTGGATTTGTCTGTGTCACCGGACACAACTTCGCCCGAAAGCTCCCATTCGAGATGGTAACCAAGGACTACAGGTAATATACCCAACCGATCGACAGGAAACGGTTACCGTAACACAGGTCTATTTTTCCAAAGCGTCGCCAGTGGGATTTGAACCCTAGACCTGCCACTTGGGGGGTGACAACTTACCAACTTCCCTAAGTCGCCACACCCTTTGTTATTTAATTTTTTTAAAAAAAACAAAAAAATTTTAAATAGGCGTCGATTATAGTTAAAATACCCCAAATTATTTTTCTTCTATATTTCACCCACCAATATAATTTAGCCATAGAAAAAATCTTTAAAGAATCTAACAAATTCAAATTTGCTTCCAAAGAAGCCCTAAAAATAGTTCATATCGGTGGATCAACTTAACATGTCGGCTTGACCAATCATGATCGAGGATTATCAAAAAATTTTACGCGAAAATTTATTACAAAGCAAATTTTCACAAAAACGAGCTTTTTAACCAGCTTTGTATTTATAATTAAGTACGTAGAAAATTACGAAATTCATGTATTTAATTATAAGCCAAAAGTATATTAAAAAGGCCATTTTTTTGAAAATTAGCTTCCGAATTTACCCTTGATAGTTACCAACCCATTTCTCAATGGCCAACCCATCCTAAAATACCCGAATATTTCAACAAACGATAAAAGTACTTCTTTCTACAGCTTAGCATAGCTCTTTTATTAAGTTTTATTGGTTTTTTTAACTTGTCTAGGCGTCAAAAAGGCTCTTTTGTTAGTTGTAACAAGTACTTCGTTTGTTAGTTTTTCAACGTTACTTAGGAGCAAATTTTTATGTAACAGTTTATTGAAAAAAGACCCAATTACGCCGATCTGCTGATATGTGTATATTTTAATAATATTATCTATTCATATTTTATTGAAAAACTTTGAAATATACAAAAAAAAATTTATACAAAATATATTACCTTGATTTGTCTAGCAGATACTCGTTAGAAATTCTTATTTATATTGTTTTAAAAGCCTAATAAAATCTTGCCAAGCTCTATGAGTAAGTATCTAATAACATCAATTTGTTAATAACAATTAATTCTTTATTTGTATTTTTTTAAGAACTTAGCTACCATGTACAAACTACCTTTGAACACTTTGGCTTGTAATTCTGATGATGAATTAGATCAATTATCAACTTGTTTGAATGAGCTTTATTTAATATTTAATATCATATTAATTTTGCTCAATAATAATTTTTGGCAATCGATAAACGAATTATATTCTCTGCTTCATCCATATTGTGAAGCCCTCAATAAGTTACAATTGAACACTGCCTGTCTTCACAAAATATTACAAGCCTTTGATGAATCTTGAAAATGTAGAAGAAATATAATGACAAAAATTTATCTAAATATATGATTTTACAATTAGAGCAAAGATAAAAACAATAGGAATGGCCATTGTTGCTTTTGGTCTTTCTTTTAAATCCAAATATTCATGATTATACATAAGGATGAAATTATTTCGGGTTCTAAAGCCCAAAATTAAAATTTGACGATAAAATTGTTTTTGACTTATTTTACTTGAAAGACAAAATTATTTAATACTTTTTTGAATAGATGAAATTATAAGGAATATATCCATATAAATTTTATTTGCTTTTTCTTATAAAAAATTTTAATTTTTACTAATAAAGACGAAATAGGCCTTTTTCAAAAATCAATTTTGGTGGCATCACTATTTATGATATTTGGTTTAATACTAATTCAGAAAATTTAAAATTTTACTTATCTTGCTAGGTTTTTAGGCCGCTCCAATTTAAATCTATGTTTAACATAACCCCCCTCTAGATTGAGCAAATTATGGAAGGAGTTAAACAACATATATATATATAACTTTTAGATTCAAATTTCACTTTTCATATTACTAAAATAAACCCATACAGAAAGATTACCAAAATTAGAGTAGCTGCATGATACAGTCATGCTAAACCTTGGAACATTATATAAGTTAGTTAAAATTAATTAGTAAAATTTTATGAACCATAAGATTTTATAGAATTTTATTAATAAAATTTTATAAAACCTTATTATACACAAATTTTTATTAATTAATTCTAATTTTATGCACTAAGTAAACATGTACAGCACCTAAAAATACATCAAATCGGCAGGGTTAGTTTTATTTTACTTGAAATTTGGATAATAGATGCATAATTTTGGATTTTTGATCAAAAAAGTCAAATTTAAGCATCTTTTCTTCAAATTTCAAGTAAATAAAAACAAGACTGCCGATTTAATGTATTTTTAGGCCCTGAACAAGTTTACTTAGTGAATTAAGTTAGAATTAATTAGTAAAATTTTATAAATCATGGGATTTTATAGAATTTTTTAATAAAATGTTATAAAATCTTATAATACACAAATTTTTATTAATTAATTCTAATTTTATGCATAAAAATGCATAAAATCGGCAGAGTTATTTTTATTTTACTTAAAATTTGGAGAATAGATGCATAATTTGGATTTTTGATCAAAAAAGTCAAATTTAAGCATCTTTTCTCCAAATTTCAAGTAAAATAAAAACAATTCTGCTAATTTAATGTATTTTTAGGTTCTAAATAAGTTTAATTAGTGCATATAGTTAGAATTAATTAGTAAAAGTTTGTGAATCATAAAATTTTATAAAATTTTATTAATAAAAAATTCTACAAAATCTTATGATTCATAAAATTTTACTAATTAATTCTAATTTATTTCACTAGGTAAACTTGTTCAGAGCCTAAAAATACATTAAATCAGCAGAATTGGTTTTATTTTACTTGAAATTTGAAGAAAAGATACTTAAATTTGACTTTTTGATCAAAAATCTAAAATTATGCATCTATTCTCCAAATTTTAAATAAAATAAAAATAACTGCCAATTTGATACATTTTTAGGTGCTGAATATGTTTACTTAGTGCATAAAGTTAGAATTAATTAATAAAAATTTGTGTATTATAAGATTTTATAAAATTTTATTAATAAAATTATATAAAATCCTATGATTCATAAAATTTTACTAATTAATTCTAACTTCATGCACTAAGTAAACTTGTCAGCACCAAAAAATAAATATAAGTATATTCGACCAGTCTGTATAAAATTTAGAGGCTGAGTCTGGTCCGATCCATGACCGGATCTGAACCAGACCTATTCCAATCCTGGCGCGACCCAAACCGGACCTATTCCAATCCTGGTGCGACCCAAACCGGACCTAATCATTTGTTGTTTAAGTCTTCCTCCCTCTAAAAAATTTTGAACTTGTAATGTTAAACAAAGAATTAAATTGGAGTGGCCTTATCACAAATTTATCCAATTAAAATTTTAATAAATTTTAAATTTATGTGATAAACTCAAATTTTTCAAACTGGTTCCAACTAGATAGAGATTGGACCCGTTACTCGCATATCCGGATATCCGCACGGTTACCCACATGCCTGGATACTATAAATATATCACGGATAACAACCTTTATCCGTCAGTATTTAGAAGGATAACCTAACAGATATCCGCGGGTATCTGTGGGTATCTGAGTATGGCGAGCTTTAATTTTGATTGGATAATTGCATAAAATGTTTTTCACATATTAGAGTAACGTTTTGCAAGGATTGTAGGCCACGAGTACGAATTGTAAAAGGTTAAGACCAAAAAAATTAAAAGTAGAGACTTTGTTTTATTTATGATTAAAATAATTCAGTAATCCACAAAGTAATTCGGAGGTTAGATGAGAGGTATGTTTAAAACGGTTAAGTTTAGCCTACTTATCATATCATGATATGCAATAGATCAATTAAACTCAACAATTTAAGCTGCCCTTTATTTGTGAAAACTATTCTTCATGATTATAACTAACAAAACGACTTTAACTATCATAAAGGCTAATCATATGAAATTGCGACTTATAAGACTTATATATTTCGTGAGAAGAGTTAATACACTTTAATTATTAAATAAATTAAGGATCAGTTTGATATTAGAGCAGAGACTAGATTTAAGATTATTTCTGTTCATTTTGTTATTATATAGTATTCTAGAAATAGTTTTCTTGTTTTATTTCATTTTATTTTTTCTGATTTATAGTGTGTACTGTACGTATAGCATAGTCATGGCGCAAAAATTTGTCAGTGACGTGTGTATTCGAGCTAATTAGGCGATATGAACATATCGGTACAATAATCTTTTCGCATGATAAAAGAATCTCTAGAATCTAATGCCACCAATCATGATCAGATATCACGTCACCGACAAATGTTTGCACTATGACAATGTTATTCCATTGGAATTTATTAATAAAATTTGAGATGTAATTTTATCTGTAGCAGAATATGGGTTTGGGTCAAAAGTTATCTCAAATTTGTCACAAATATATAATTATTTTTATATCATTTAGCTCATTTTATTCAACGATTTTAATTAATTAATATTGAAGTTTAAAAATTTGCACGATGAAAGCCGCTATGCTGATATCGTAGGGTATCCGGTTTATCCGGATAACCGTAGAATTATTGGTTATCCGTAAGGTTACCCAGTTATCTGTAGGATTTATCCGGATATCCGCAAATCAAAACTGACGGTTTATCCGGATACAACTTTTATAAAAAGGATACAGAAAAACAGGTATCCGGATATCCGGGTCCAAACTCTACAACTAGAGCTGCAGACATTTAGAAGGTTCAAGGTAGTATGTCACTCTTCACGTCATATAAAATTTATATATAATTATATTAAACGTCACGTCATATACATCACGTCAAACGTCATAGTATATGTTCATTGATATTCTAATGTCTGTAGCTCTAGTTCCAACCTTTAGGCCAAGGTCGATCCTTAAAAAGTTTGGGCTAGTCAACCAGACCAATCACCTTTGCGAAAACATTTTTTTTGATCAAAGTTAATCACTATAACTATATCAAATATCTAGAAGAAAATTGGATCATTAATTTACAAAACTAAATTATTTAGTTTTTATTTATTTTGCCTTTGAGAAATTATAGCAGTTAGTACTTTATGTTAGTTTTTATTCAGTTTGTCCTTGAGAAATTATAGCACATTAGTATTTTCTGTTGATTAAGTGTCTACACAATCATACTATTTCTGTTTATACTTGTTGAAAAAACTCATAGAATTTGGGATTTTCCCATGGACAAAGCCGAACAAAATGCCTAAAAATCCCATATGGCAAATCCCAATTCCAAATCCCAAACTCTGGCCAAATTTCCAAATCCATTCCATCTACCAAACTCTGGCCAAATTCTATCCCAAATCTCAAATACATGTGAGGATCATTCAATAAAATCACAACTCTGTAAATTAATATAATATAATAATCTACAGATTTGTAATATATTATATTACATATATAAATAACTTTTTTTTTTTTTTTTTTTTAATCTGTTTCAAAATTTGGAATTGGAATAGGATTTGGGATTTGGGATGGAATTTGGGGCGGGATTTGGGATAGGATTTGGGATTTGGCCAGGGTTTGGGATGTTACCAGAGTTTGGGATTATGACAGTCCAATTGGAATTTTTTTCGGTTTGGGATTTGGGATTTTTCCATAGGGGATTTAGGTTAGGGCTGGGTTTTTGGGTTTGCCAACATGTATATTTCTGTTCCTTATATTTATTGTTTACTAATTTTTCATCTAAATTAGTAAATAACTAGAGTTAGAAATCCTGACTCGAATTAGGTCGAATCAACTCGAATCAAAGTCCAAGCATTACTCAAAGAACATTACATAAATTTTGAGAACAAAATATGTTCTCTATTTGAGAACATTTTTTTTTTAATATTAAAAAAAAAGATTAATTTTTCTATATAAGAACACTATAAGAACATTAAAAACTTTTGGGAACATTAAAAACTTACTAAAATAACACTCGTGGACGTTATTTTGAAAATAAGATTACCCTAAAATAGCATATGTGATCTCAAATTAGCACCCATGAATGTCCACGCATCTCAATATGCCCTACTAGTGATTTTGGCTGATCATAATTTTTCGGCTACGACCAAGCCAATAATTTATCGGCTTAGTCGGCTTGGTCGATTTTCTTAAAGTATTTAGTATTTATCTTGGGATCTATTAAAATTTTGGCCTCAACCTTGCTTGTATTTTAGGTTCATTTATTTGCCACATCAGAAATTTCCATAATGGCATACCAAGTCAATTAGTGTTAGCTGATTTTTTTAAAAAATCAACCAGCTAAGCCTCGCCAATATCACTACTGCGCAAATACAAGTACTGTAAAATACAATTTCTATTTTTTGAGAAATAAAAATCAGCTTAGCCGATTTTGAAAAAATTAACTGGATAAGCCGAAAATTTTGGCTTAGCCGATCTTTTCATATCAGCCAAAATCACTATGCTCTACATAAAAAGGAAAGAAACAAAGTGCTCTGGAACTAGGTTTAGTGATAAGTAAATCTACTTCGGAATCTAATAAAAGCTGTTCTTTCATTGAGGCAAGTAGGTTTACTTCACATCAAACCTAGTTCTTGAGCACTTTTTCAAAATCTTATGATTAAGGGGATACGATTCAAAAAAACAACCCTTATTTCAAAATAACACACATAAGCATACTCGAAATAACGCGCAGTTAGGTATTATTTCGCGCTTATGCAGTAAAACTGTTCTTTTAGACATTAATCTGCACTTAGTATTATGCTATGCTCGATCACGTGATCAAGTGTTTTGCATGGCACCATGATTTTTTTCTGCCACCACTTTTTCACCTATCGTGTTGAGGATGATAACTGATTATTCACTGAGATATCTTCTATAAAAAATCAGCTACCGATACTAAGACTGTTAACCGACATTCCTGACGTAAGCACTGATGATTTTCATGTGATAACACAGGCCATCGAGAATTCTACGGGCAAAGCTCAAGGATAGAGCAAAGTCATTTGATTGGCTGGTTAGCGGTTAGGGTAAATGGATTTTAATAATATCAAATGAATTTGCTCTGTCCCTAATAGTGATTTGAACCGAGAAAATTTTCCTTAATCAGTTAACCGAACTGAAATATTTGGCGTCAACCGATTGCAACCGATTAATTACTTCACTTTTTATTTTCGGGAATTCACAGACCTTTACATCTCGTCTACTATGTTAATTCATTTTCTTTTCGGAACTTTTCGGGACCTTTGCTCATTTATGATGTCATTTACATTTTGTCAACCGATTCTCATCCGGTTGCACGGGTCCACCAATTACAACCGGTTCCTAAGCTCTATCCGTAAAATTTCTGCCAGGGCGTTTCCCGTTCACGTGATTTTATGCCAATTAGCCAATTAAAAATCAAATAAACCGTCTTTTTCCTCGTGCAATCTGCCATACTAGACTTAGTTCGAGGACTATTTGAAGCCGGAAAATCGCGTGAACAAAAAATCGATCCTATCAATTTCCTCACCTCATATAACGGTGTATTAGGAGGTGATGCACTTATATGTAACGACGATAAATAAGATATTTAATGCTGTAATGCACGTCACTCTGGTTATATCGACAACTGTATATAACGACATCGACATTTTAAATTTTTTTGAACCTATGTACAGTACTTAACATTAAAGTGCTCCTGGTTAAACCGACATCTGGATATCGTTGTTTTTTGGAGAGTGTCGATATAACTAGTGACGTGTACTTTTCTATGTATATATCATATTTGCTAATAATTATTTTAGATTATAAAATGCATTTAACAAAAAGATTTCTAAAAATATTTATTTATAAAAAAAAAAAAAAAAATTAGGCTAGAAATAACGATCAAATCTAACAAGTGTTTGTAATGTTTTTATATAAAAAATATTTGTCAAGTTAGATAAATCATATTTTTTTGTAACATGTCATAAATAATAACATAAATATTGCACATGTCTTCAAGATGATGAAGAATACTAATCAAATGTTGCTTATCGAGGTGATAAAGAGCATGGTGACTGTCTTGAATTGTTGGAAACTTGTAATATGTCCTTTATAAATAGATCCATTGAAGAATAGATAGATATTAGTGAAGGGAAGATACAAAATAGATACGTAGGTTAATAATATTAATGATAACAATAGAACCTGTAACTTACTTGCATAATTTGGTACGAGCGACGTAATACCTTGTAATACTGTCTAAGAATAAAAACGAGCTGTCTTCAACGCGCGATAATTCAGCGGTTATATCTAAATATAATAAATATATTAAGTGAAAAGATTTTATAATATGTAAACAGGTTATGTATACCTTCTTGAGCAGAAATTTTGGGATTTTCTTCAGTACCAATTCTACTTATTATTCGATGAAAAAGATTAAATTAATTTTTACAAGATAATTAATGATTATTTAACATAATCAAACCTTGGATATTTAAGAGTAACCCAAGCTCTCAATTTACAACAATATCCAGCGAAACAAGCAACCTCGTCTTCAAGAATTTTATGTAACTCCTTGATTCGAAAATAATCATTTCCATTATTCAAACACATTATGTTATCGTTATTATTATCAGTATTATCGTTATTTGTCATATGAATAGCATCACACAAGACACTTTCAACGTCTTCAATAATCTGAGAGTGATCATTGATCTCATTTCTACGTCGTTTACGAGATTTTGCATCATCTCTTTGAGTCAAAGAAGAAAAATTAAGATCAGTTACGGATCCATCTTTTTGATATTGTAATAAATTGCTTAATTCTAAAATTTTCCTAGGAAAAATTTGATTAATGATCTCAAGGGATTGAATTTTTAGTTTTGAGTGAAACTGATCAAGGTTTTGAGGATTAGATGATGCGACAAAATGATCAGACAGAGACATGATAACAATATATTAGAATTTAATCAAAAATAAGCCCTTTTAAAAGATCTCGAATTTTATTCTATACATTTTTAATGATATCATTATGATAATATGTGTAGAAAAAATTTAACGTACGTTATTCGATCAAGCCAGATACATGATATATTATACGATTATAAAGTTCACCAGAATGAAATTCACCGGGCATACCATTTTTCAAAAACGACTTTAGTCGGTAATGATGAGTATAATAGTGTACTATATAATTTTAATTTAAAATTTCGGAGATTTCTAAACAAATTTAAGGAAATAATTTTAGGATATTGATACAATATTTTCACAACCATGTTAAATCTTTGAATCACATGATAGATCTGAAGTATTTCTTATAATCTACGTCGAACTTTATGATAAAGTAGGTTATACTGTATAGCATTTTACTAAAGTAGAGCAAATCATTACAAATATATCCTACTGTACATATTAACAGGAATAGTCAACAAGTACTACAATCATTTCTCTTTATACCTAACTGGAGATTTTTATTCATTATCGTTATTTATATAGTTATACTAGGGGTTGGCATTGGTGCCAGCACATTGACCAGGTCCATTGATTCCATTGAACAGTCATTACTCCAATTGTTAAATAAATTAACAATTAACTATATCGGGGTGAGTGGACAAGTCTTTGTTTTTTTAAATATAATAATATTTTTTGTATTACATACTTGAATTTTATATATATCAGATTAATACTTTAATATTTTTATCGCTATTTATAAATATCAATTATTATATATCGTATCATGTAATATTTGAACCTTTTTGGCGATTTTATCTTATAAAGCAATGTACCAATGGGTCAATGAATTATGATATTGGTCCATTGCATTGAGATTCTGCGATATGACTTGTGAAGTTTGAGTCGAGGCTGAGCGAAGCGATGCCGAGAAATATACCATAGAAGAAAGTGTCACAATGTAAATATAAAAAAAAAATTTGTCAATGCCATTTATAATGTAAAAAAAAAAATACAGTTTTTACGCCTTTCTAATATTATTATTTAATCTCGTTTAATTAAAAAAATTACTGTAATTTCAATTCTAAACTTAGGTTATATTCATATGATTATGAAGCATTGATTCTGCGATATGACTTGTGAAGTTTGAGTCGAGGCTGAGCGAAGCGATGCCGAGAAATATACCATAGAAGAAAGTGTCACAATGTAAATATAATATAAATTGAACTTGAAAAAAGTCTAGGCAAAGCTAAACGGGTCAAAAGCCATACAAAAAAAATTTGTCAATAACGTTTATGATGTAAAAAAAAAAAACAGATTTGCAAAGAGACCAAGCGAAGCAAAACCGAGTGCTATATAAAGATTGCCATTTATGTGCTTTCCTATTTACATTTAAAACTAGCCGTGTGTATTGAGTGGAGTTATTTTATTTTCATTAAAAAAAACGAGCTAATTTAAATTCATTAGAAAAATTTAATTCGATGTTTTTTTACAATAAAAATTATCAGTAATTGGTAACATCATGTTATATGTCATGTCTTGTGCAATTTAGTTAACCATAAAGTTTCACTCGCCTCTTACAGTACGTATGAGGTAAGTGTAAATTTGCATATTCATACGGGAATGGTCGAATAAGAAAATCATTAAATGCTTACATCAGACATCAGTTCGGGAGATAATAACTGATTACTTCACGACTAGGGATTGGAACCGTTTAATCACTTAATTTGGCTGACTTTAAAATAATTCCGGCCCACGACCAACATAATTCTGCCTAATTCTGCCCAGAACTATGAAGTAATTTTTAAATGGTAAACAGTTATACGATTAAACGATTAATAAGAAAAATTTTAGGCAGTTAATCCCTATTCACGAAAAATATTGTTTTCTGGTGAATTATCAGCTTTCATCCGCAACCTGACAGATGACAAGAAATTATTGTCACACTATCTACTTACTCTAATTAATAGCTGAAATGGGCGGCGAAGCCGCCCGCATGTGCAATTTCTAGTTACAAAATAATGTAGCAATGGGAATTTACTATACAGGAATGTACCGGAAATATAGGTCATAATTCGATCATAATAGGTAACGGGGACGATGATAAAGAAATACTAATTATAAACTAAATTAGTATACTGAAAAAATTTTGCCGTCCTTTTGTCCGTGAAAGAAACTATTACAAATATCTGCTAGATTCCAAGAAAACAAATGCATCATATTAAAATTTCATATCAATTGTTGAGACGATAAATACTAATATATATCGAGAAAACAAAAGGCAATGACACATTAAATAACCACTGTTCACAATTGCTACAAATGGTTAACTGAACGAAATCCGCTACCAAACAATAAGACATTCCCTTTTGTCCGTGAACGAATCTACATTTTTCAATGTATAAATTATTTTTATAGGCTCAAATAATGATACATGATTAATTCTATTATCACGTGACTTTAATACTCATATACTTCTTTTCTCAAAGAAAATATACGATATTCTTTCGTTACAGAGAAGAATTGATTAATATGATTTGTTCTCGTGATATATTAAAAGAAAAATTATTACCACGTTTCACTACCTCTACTGAGATCTTGATGGAATAACCTTCGGAAAATACAGTAATACTTTTATATATTATTTGGAAATACGAATTCATGAAATTCTTTCCTAAATGTTCCTTTTTTATATCTTAGAAGAAATTGAAAAAATTGAAAAAATTAAATAAATTGCTGGATTAACAAAATGTAGCAACACTTTACTGGATTGAATTTGTAATAATACTATTATTAATACTATTATTCGATATTATTTTATTTATGTTATGTTCGTTAGATAAAATGTATACCTCTAACGTTAACGTACGTTCGTACAGTACGTACAATATTATATTGCTTTGCTATATTTTTATAACTTATTAAAATTATGAATATTTAAGGTCATTAAAAAAAACCTGTTATGTTTAATATGTCAAAGGCAGAGTGTCTAGATATTAATAGTAACAAAAATAGCAAACGACAATACAGTGAACAGTGGTTATTTAATGTGTCATTGCCTTTTGTTTAAAGTACCTTTCTTGATATATATTAGTATTTATTGTCTCATATGATGCGTTTGATATTAGTGATGGATCAGTCCGTCCCGGTCGGTCCTGGTCCTTTATAGGACCGATTAATAGTGTTAATCGGTCCGGTCAGTCCGTCCTTCGGTCCTAAAATTGGTCTTACGATAAAATTTTTCAACACACATTTTGACTTTTTTAAGTTTCAATACACATACATCTCTATATTTTTATTAATACGATATAATTAAATATTCATCGTAAAATGTAATATATTGCCACACTGGAGATGGATTATTTTTGTGATTTTTTATTATTAAGCATTGAAATTTCGGTAATTTTATCATTAGAAGTTGAGATGTCAATGATTATTTCGTTAAGAATTAGTGTTAATTAGAGGATCATTTATGATATTATTGTTGTTCGTCTCAAAATTTTGAGAGAGATTGAAAGACGAAGGCAAAAAGCCTTTATTATCGTTCATTATTGAAAAGAATAAAAAAACATCATTTTTCTTATCCATTGTTTAAACCAGGACCGGACCGTTATGGACTGAGACCAAAAATCATTCGGTCCTCGGTCCAGTTACAGTCCGGTCCCGGTCTTTACGAAATCACTATTTAATATACCTTTGTTTTAACTTTCTTGGGATCCAGCAGATATATGTATAGATTCCAAGAAAGTTAAAACAAATGCATCATATTAAAATTTCATATCAATTGTTGAGACGATAAATATTAATATATATCAATAAAGATACATTAAAACAAAAGACAATGACACATTAAATAACCACTGTTCACAATTGCTACAAATAGCTAGCTGTATTGTTTTTATGCTAAGCACGAAAGATACTTTAAACAAAAGGCAATGACACATTAAATAACCACTGTTTACAATTGCTACAAAAAGTTAGCTGAACGAAATTCGCTATCCTTGCATTATTTTGTCCGTGAACAATTAGAATCTATACAAATATCTGCTAGATTCCAAGAAAGTTAAAACATATCAATTGTTGAGACGATAAATACTAATATATATCGAGAAAACAAAATGCAATGACACATTAAATAACCACTGTTCACAATTGCTACAAATAGTTAGCTGAACGAAATTCGCTATCCATACAATAAGACATTCCCTTTTGTCCGTGAACAATTTGAATCTAGCAGATATTTGTATAGATTCTAATTGTTCACAGACAAAAAGGAATGTCTTATTGCAATTTCGTCAGCTAGCTATTTGTAGCAATTTAGATGCTATGAATAGCTGGACACTCTGATCAAAGGGAATTATTGAAAAACCAAGCCGACACACTGTGGGATGATTGTTATTTTTAACATTAGTAAGTATTTTATCTTATTTGATTAATACAGTAATAGTGACAAAGAATATTGAATTATCATTATTGCTTCATTGTCGATGATTCAATATTCTTCGTCAAGTATAAATAAGTCCCGTTTTCGTATTTGAGCAAGATAATGTCAACGACAAAATATCGTGGAACATACAAAATCAGAAAAAAAACATTATCACCTAGTGGTTATTCCGTAGCAGATGTGGGAAATTCGAAAGTCAAGAAAAAATAGATGAAAAGAAAAGGCTCTATTACGCGCAAGTCAGTTCAGAAAAGAAGAAAGAAGATCTCGACAGACAATGTGAATACCTTAGGCAGAAATTTCCAGACCATGAATTTATCAGGGACATCGGATCGGGTTTCAACTGGAAACGTAAAGACTTTACATCCATTTTGGAACAAGCATTCTGAAGAGATATCGAAGAAATTATGGTTACCAAAAAATGTCGGTTTGCATACGAGCTTGTCGAACGAACCCTTGGTAAGAACAATACAAAGGTCATGGTACTCGGTTCGGACGTCAACGTTAATGACTCCAAATCCGGTGAGCTTGCCGAGGACCTATTATCAATCATTATTACGGCAAGGTTCAGATCAGCTAAGAACCGAAAAAGACGACGAAGAAAGATTGAAAACCGAAAACGACGACGAAAACGACGATGGAAAGAAAATGAAAACCGAAAACGACGACGAAAACGACGACGTAGAGGGAAAGAAAATGAAAACCCGTAAGATAAGAATGTACCCAACCCTAGAAGAAAAAGAAAAGTTAAGAAAATGGATAGGGACCGTAAGATGGACATACAACAAGGTTCTTAGGATGATGCAGGACGATGGGATAAGTGATATGAAGATCATAGCAAGACATTATTTGAACGATGAGTGCTTTATGAACAATGAATTATCATAGGTAAAACAAACACCGAGAGAAATAAGAGCGCAAGTAATTAGACAACTGAAAAGTGCCTACAAAACGAATAAAAAATTACATGGTAATAATTTTAGAATGAAGTATAAATCAAAGAAAGACCGATCACAAACAATCTCGATACTGGCAAGAGACTGGAAGCGAAATAGAGGAGAATTCGCATTCCTGAAAAACATAATCATATCAGAAAACCCGCCAGAAATAAACCATACAGTAAACATAACCATGAATAGGTTGGGCCATTTCTACCTCTGTGTACCCGTTCCTATGAAAATCATCGACAGCCAAGATGATGTTCGAGGACGAATAATCTCTCTCGATCCTGGAGTTCGCACGTTCATGACCGGTTACGATCCCGATGATCAATTAATCGAATGGGGTAAAGGTGATTTAGATAAAGTATACAAACTATCCAAGAAATATGATAAATTTCAAAGCGACAAAGATCTTGCTTTAGGAAGAACAAATAAAAGAAAAAGATTTCGATTGAGGAAGAAAATGTTACGAATCGTGCATCGAATACGTAATTTGATTGACGAGTGCCATCATCAGCTTGCCAAATGGCTGTGTGCGAACTATGAGATCTGACCTGGTCGCATTACAGGTTTCGGATGTTCTTATATCATAAGTCGCAGGAGTTTAGAGGTTGCAAGATCATTGAATGCACCGAAGAGTATATATCAAAGACCTGTGGGAATTGTGGATTCATAAAAAATAATCTTGGTGGATCAAAAACATTCCGGTGTGAATCATGTGATTTGGTAATGTAAATGGAGCTCGAAATATCTTACTCAAATATTTAACAGAGGGTCAGGCTTTGGCCTGACTTTGGGACTTGAACCTATATGAGATCCGATTTGATTAGTAAAAACATTTTTATTAATTCTTTTTGGATTTAATTTCAAGGTATCTCGTATTGTATGTATGTATCAGGTATGTATATGAATAAGTAATAAGATCTGTTATAAATAAAATAAGAATTTTATTAAAAAAGACGAAACGCATTTTGAAGTTTCGGAATCTGAAGAACACTTAATACGATACAAGAAGATAAGAATTACTTAAAATTTAACATAACATGTTAGCGTTAGTCTTAATGTGATCGGCCAATCACAGTAACCTCACACAACGAAATCGGAAATATCAAAGATCAGCTGAAACACACAATATTTTCCTTAATTGTTATTCATACACGTTTTGACGTGGAAATACAGGAAAATTTATATTATTATATATTATAGATTTTAATAGATTTTTAATATAATATTTCATCATAATCATATCATAAATAGATCATAGCTGCATGATTTCGCTTTTTTCTACTTCATTTAACGAAATTATTTCATAACACAAATTCTCAGGGTTTTTTCTTTACAATTAGTGTTATGAGTCATATATGGTAAATTTAGAAATTGAGGTGTTGGAAATAGAATTTTCCAATTGTAAATCAATTGTAAATCAATTGTAAATACAGGAGTAGTACTGATTTTTATATAATATCAACTTTTAATTTTTTTTAATTTATAAGCTTCTTGTTCCGTTACCTTATCAAGCAAATCAAGCAATCGAATAAAAACAATGCTGTGTAATTGTAAAACTCGAGTTACCGAAAGATTATTCCTTAACTTGCAAACAATTGGTCCTAAAACGCTAATCATGTTTAACACCTGACCATTATATTATTATAACTTTGTTGGGGAATGGCAATTGCTAGCCATTTTTAACAGTAATCCTTTATCCAGAAAGAGTTACTTTTAATATAAAAAAAAAAAAAAATATTATACTGACATCAGTTTTTATACTGCCTTCTTTTGAAATCATTTAAATCAAATAAACCCCTAAAATATACTATAAAAAACATCACTTTTTTACATGTCTTTACGATCAATTTCATCTAAAGCTACTAAACAGCAATTACCATCAAACAATTTATATATCACTCATAATAAAACATCGTCAATAATGTGTACAGACTTCTTAACAGGTCTCTCAAGAGATCTTTCTTTATTACTCAATGATACTGAAAGTTATGATACTGTCATAAATGTTGGTGAAAAACACGATTTTAAAACTTTTCGTTCACACTCAATATTACTACGTGTTAGATCTCCTTATTTTAAAACCGCCTTGTCAAGCGAATGGGCTAAGGTTGAAAATAATCTAATCACTTTTAACAAACCAAATATTAGTCCAACTGTTTTTGAAGTTATACTCAAGTATGTTTTTTTTTTTTTTCAAAGTCTTAAAAAAATTCTCAATATCTTTATTTAAATTATTTATTAATTATTTATTAATTTTTTTTTTATCCTTCGTTTTACCTACTGTATTTATACTTGTAGGTTCATTTATACTGGAAGAATTTCTCTTGATGATTACGATGCCTTGACAATTCTTGATCTTCTCGTTGCAGCTGACGAACTTTGTCTTCAAGAACTTATAGATCATGCTCAAGATTATTTATTATGTTATAAACCAAGTTGGATGCAAAGAAATTTTGCAACTACTCACAGAATTGCTTTTCAACATTCTTGTGCTTTTACAAAATTAAAAGATTATTGTTGGGAAATTATTAGAAATGATCCTGAATTGGTATTTCAAGCTGAAGATTTTATAAATTTGGAAGAAAGCGCTTTACTAAATTTATTGAAACGTGACGATTTAATGATTAAAGAAATAACAGTTTGGGAAAATTTAATTAAATGGGGAATTTATCAAACTTATTCAATCTTACAACGTCAAAGTGATGATCGTGAATGTGATAATGGTGGTTTTGTGATTTGTGATAAGGATGAATCTTCCTTACAAAATAATTCTCCTTCTTTTAATTATTTTTCTACTTTCTCTTCTTCTCCTTCTTCCCTTTCTTTAGTATCTGCTTTATCTAATCTTTCAACTACTACTTCCGTTAAAGATATTTCTTCTTGGACTTCTAAAGAATTTCTTGTTTTAGCTTCAACCCTTGAAAAATTTATTCCTCATATTAGATTTCTTCAAATTTCTAGTAGTGATTTTTATAAAAAAGTTAAACCATTTGCTTCAATTCTTCCTTTCGATTTATATGATGATATCTTACAATATCATCTTGTACCTGATTATATTCCACACGATGATTTAACTCAACCAGAAAGAGTTGCAATTGATAGTGTTATAATAGAGAGAAAACATGCTGCTTTAATTGCTAGTTGGATAGATGGTTATGACCTTTATAATGATGATTCTAATATTGAAAGATCTGATATTAATGATAATTGTATGATTTCTTCAATATATGAACCTTGGGATAATCCTTATGAATTTAAATTAATTCTTAGAGGTAGTAGAGATGGTTTCTCGGGTTCGGAATTTCATGAAAAATGTGATTCACGTTCTACTACTGTTACTGTAATGAAAGTTCATGGTACTGGTGAAATTATAGGTGGTTATACGCCCATTCAATGGTTATCTCAAAATACTTGGGGATGTACTGAGAATAGTTTTATTTTTTGTTTAGCTTCTCAATCTGGTAGCACTAATAACGATATATCACAAGCATACCCTTATTCCTCGTCAATTACAAGCACAAGTAGCAATATATCTCAAAACTTTTCGGATTACTCTCGGAGTTCGAGTCCTACAGGTTCTCGAAATATAATAAGTAGAGTTCGAGATCCCGCCCGTGCAATAAATTATTACAAAAATTATGGTCCTTCATTCGGTAGAGATGACTTAAAAATGGCTGGAAACTTTAAATTAGATTCAAGATGTTGTTGTAAACAAGGAGATTATGAATTTCCCATTCGTGAAAATACTGGCTACTTTTCAGTTGATGAATATGAAGTTTTTTCTATACATCGACGTAGACCGTTGGGTAAAGAGGCTAAAAAGGAAATCAAGTCAAGTGGAAGTTATAATGATTCATTCGATGATGACATGAACAAGAGTCACAGCATTGGAATAGCGTATCAAGGTGGACGGTGCGAAAATATGACTAGATCCTTGACTTATTAAAATTATTATACTTTTTTTTTTTTTTTTTGTTTATATACATATATTAATAGTAATTTTTCGAAGAATGTCAGTGAAGATAGAAAGGTAGAACATTGATACATTTATTACATATATTAATAGTAATTTTTCGAAGAATGTTGGTGATGATAGAAAGGTAGAACATTGATACATTTATTACAAACTTTAACATTTACATTGTTGAATAAAAAAAAAAAAAAATAGCTTAGCGCATTAAAAAATTTTTTTTCAGGATAACCAGTGCTAAAGCTAATTAGTAGATAATAGATTATCATTTTATATAGATTTTATTGTATTTATAAACAATACTTTCAAAATATAAAAAAGATAATTAAATAGATTTTTTTATTTTGAAAACTTAATACTTTTTTATTTCCAGTTTTTAGATTTAATGTTTTTTTATTTTTATAATTTTTACTAAATGATATTACCGTATAATAGAATTTATATTACTAATTTAATTATTGAAAAAATATTAATTTATTTTTATTATAAAACGTACATATGATTCAATAATTGTTTTTGAACCTATTTTATGTTTTTTATGTTTTTTATTATGTTTTTTCTAAGTTATTATAAAATTTTATCTATAAAATTATTTTGATTATATGATATCTTTTAAAAGTGCAAAGTTTTTTTTTTTTTAAATTAATTAAACTTTTTATACAGTATTATTATAACCAATGAGAACCAGAAAATTATCTATATAACTTTAATAAAATATAAAAAAAAACCTTTTGCTTGGTAAATTTTTTACAATATTGTATTTTCAAAATTATATAAATTAACCAATTATATTATAATCATTATATAATAGGTTTTTACTCTTATGCACTCATAGTTATTAGTTTTTTAATTTGACTTTACTGATAAAATACATAAAGGTTTCTCGAAACTATTTTGAACTAAAGAACAGCTTTTAGGGAGGTGTCATTTATCACTTGATTTTTTTTTTAGAAGAGGGTTGGTTCCCTAACAAAATATTATGAAAAAATTGCTATCCAATGGAACCAATGGAACAAATGGAGCCAATGGAATTAGTTATTAATTATTACAAATATATACTATATTATAAGCTAGTTGGCCTCTATTGGCTCCATTTACAAATTATTCTCAATGGAGATACGTACCAATGGAGTTGGATAAATGTGCCACCCTGACAGTAATATACGTACAAATTTTATCATGTACGTACGTACGTTCGTACAATAATGGGGGATTTACAAAAAACGAGGTGATAAGACACTTCCCTTATTAATTTTAAATTAAAAAAACTCGTGTGTATAAATTAATTTAAATTGCGAGTCCGATCCGGTCCGGCCCGGTCCGATCCTAGGATTCGGTCCTTAAATCACATGAAAATACAATTTATCGCGATATGACTTAGATCCCGTATCAGATCCATCGGATAAGTTCATCCAAAATGTATTGTGTTTTCATGTGATTTAAGGAACGAGTCTTTACCGATCCTGGCAGATCCTCGTAAGGATCGGTTAGGATTCGATCCCAAAGTACCGATTAACGTCCCTAATTACTCCATAAAGTAATAAAAAACTTACATTAAACAACATTTTTTTAGTCATTAAAACAAACCCATGTGAACTCAATTTCGCAAATCTGCCGATAGGTTTAAAGTTTTGCCCACTATAATAGATAGATATTTCACAGGTTTGTTGTGAATATCACGGAGAAGTCGTGCTAATCTGTGATGTTCACGGCACACGTGAAATATCGGATATATTTCACGCTCATTACATTTCTGACTAAAATTTTTACTGATGACGTAATGGCCGTGGAAAATTTTTGATATTTTCATGGCATTGCGTCATCATAAAAATGAGAACATTAGAAAATATATGCAAAAGCAATAGATTGAAGGATAGGTTGAATTAAATGGTAACTTTTTTTTAGCAAAATATAAGACTCTTCACACAAATTTTGGTCCTTAAAAACTGACATTTTTTAGATTTTTATTAATTAACAATATAAATAGTTGTAAGGCGTTAA
Organism: Gigaspora rosea; assembly: GCA_003550325.1. Classification (NCBI taxonomy): domain Eukaryota; kingdom Fungi; phylum Glomeromycota; class Glomeromycetes; order Diversisporales; family Gigasporaceae; genus Gigaspora; species Gigaspora rosea. Next base: position 59,773 of record QKWP01001759.1, on the reverse strand, counting down.
ATATTTTATAAATATTAAAAAAATATTCATTCTTCCATGTGATCCCTACTTTCTACCCAGTCATCCATATCAATCTTTTTCCTTTTTCGCATTCTACCATCACCACCTTCAATATCTGCAATAAATTCTTTTCCAATTTTTTCTCTCAATTCTTCAACATTCTTATCATCATCTGCATATTCAAGAACGAGATGTCTACCTAATAAGTGTGTATTTTGTAATTGTTCCATTACATTTCTTGCATCTCTTTTAGTTAAGAATTCTATAAATGCGAATCCACGAGATGTACCATCAAATTTTTTTGGTAGACGAAGTGTTTTAATTTGACCATATGCACTATAATAAGAATATGACAAAATTAATAATAAATTTTGATAAAGTTTAAAAATTAAAACTATTGTTTTGACATTAATAATAAAATCAAGAATTAAAAATTTTAATTTTACCTAAATAATTCTTTCAATTCTTTTTTTGTTGTTTCAAAAGCGACATTTTTAACAATAATTTTTGTGGAATCTTTTTTCTTTTTCGTTATTTCATCTTCTTTTCGTTTTCTCTGTACCATATCTAATCCACGATTTGAAAATTTTAATTGTAACGAATGACCATCTAACATATATCCCTAAAATACAATTAAATGTTAGAATAAGTTAATATATTAATAAAATAAATAAAAAAAATAATAATATTGCAAATGAAATTTTAATACCTGCATTGCCTTTAAAGCATTCTTTGCATTTTTCATATTATCATATTCAACAAATCCAAATCCCATACTCAATTTTTTACCAGAATTTTTAGGGTCATTTTTCATTTTTATTTTAGCCGATTTCATACCAGAAGTACTCTTAAATACTTTATTTAACTCTTCCGTGGTGGTATTAAAATTTATGTTCTTAATAAACAATGTAGCAGTTACTTCAGATGATTCTTCTTCTTCTTCATTTATAGTGCTTTCAATTATATCTGATGAAGAAAGTACTTTTTTCGCATCATCATCGGTTTGATTTGAGTTTGGATCAACTTCACTTTTGAAAACACCTAGTGGTGCTTTTTCCAGATATAGGGGAACACCTTTAAATTTTTTATATGCAAGATTTGTGAATGCATTTCGGGCCTCTGAAGGTTGTAAAAATTCTATTAAGGCTATTGTTTGAGCCGGTGGAATTATTAACTATAATTTTAATCGTTAGACTTTTTTTTATGTTATACCCAAGAGTTTTTTTTTTTTTTTTGTATTTAAAAACTACTTATAATATATTGGGAGAGTTAAATATCAACTTACACGCCCAATTTCTCCATACCATCCAAATAATTGCAGCAATTCGTCTTTTGTCACACCAAACGGAATATTCTTTACTAAGATAACAGTATCACTTTTTTCCTTTTTTCCAAAAGAATTCAAGGAAATTCCATTCTTTAAATAATGAAATAAGTTAGTACGCTTTAATAAAATATTCGAAAAGTATAAAATGTACACATACCATTTCAAGAAATGATTTTGTTTCTTGAATGACATGAGTCTCCGCAAGTGCAAGTTTTGCAGCCATGTTGTCGGACTCAGGGTCCAAAATGACTGATTTTTTTACATTAAACCGATGTGCTATTGACTCAGCGATTGCATCACTCTGAATAAAAAATTATTTAATTAGATTGAATAATTCATATACTAAATATTTTGTACATTCATTCTTACATTCATATATAGCATACTCCAATTAAAATCGTTACTGGCTAAGCTTTTTTGTTTCATCTCTCTTTTTTTCTTTAAACTCCATCTACTAGGATCCAAATCACGAATTTGAAGTTTGTCTTTAGAAGGTAAAATATGTAATAATCTTCCCATGAAGAATTTATTATCTAACTCAATATAAGCTTTTACAGCATGTTCAGGAATATGATATAAAACATAAGCAAAGCCTTTTTGATTCTTTGTTTCTTTATCTAATGGTATGTGAACCTTTTTATCGAATCAATTATATTAAAATTAATTGTTCAAAAATAATTATAAATAAATAATAAAATAAAACATAAATATCATAAATATATTAAACTTACTTCAGCAAGTGGACCAAATTTATTAAATATCTGTCGCAAATCCTCTTCAGAACATATGTATGGCAAATTCCTAACAAACAATCTACCAGTTTCACCAATGGATTCTTCAGGTGGAACTTCTGTAGGTTTGCCAGATTTATTAACATCTGTCTCATTATGAGAAGTCATACTTTTCATTTGGTCAAGTTCATTCTCGGAATCATCATTTTCTGACAACGTATTAGTAGAAACTTTATTATCTTCATCATGTTTATTAAATTCGGTTTTTGAAATTTTATTCTAAAAAAAATTTTTTTTATATAAAATTATTAAATAACTTTGTTTTTTAAATAAAGGTGAAATAAATAACAAAAACATAAATTCACCTTATAAATATCAATATCATTATCATCAATATCATCATCATCTATATCTAGTCTTCTTCTCATTTTCGATCTAACCCATTCCATATCAGATACGGAAGATTCCTTACTTAATTCATCATTAAATAATTTATCATTTTTATTTTTTGTTAAATCATTTGATTCATTTGAATCATTTTCAACTATTAAATTATTTTTATTTGGTAAATCTTGATAAAGTTCATCATCAGAATCATTAGTAATAATATTTTTCAAACTCGATTGAGATTCCAAAAATGTTAAATCATCATTAGCCCAAGTTTTAGATTTTGATCTCGGTTTCATAACTTCTAAAAATTCTTTAAGCTTTTCATCATTAATATTATCATCATTTTTAATTCTTTTTTTTTTTATTTCAATACTATTTGCTTCTGATTTTTGAAAATGGTTTTTCTGATATTTTGATGAACCAACACTATGAGCACTCCAAGGTCTCGGTAACGCTGGATCACAAACCTTGATAAAAATATATAATAAAATTTAATAAAAATTCAATAAAAGATAAAATGATTAAAAGATTTTAATTGAACATTTTTAAACCTACAGGCTTGGCATGTTCAACAGTAATCCTTGAAGTAAAAATAAAAGTATTATTAAAATAGTTTAAAGCGTCATTTGCTTCTTTTTCTGTACGATATCCAATAAATCCAAAACATCGAGATTTCCCATCTCTATTCATTTAAATTTTCGAAAAGAAATTAATAAATATATATATAATTCAACATAAAAAAAAAAAAATAATAGTTACGCAGTTCGTATAATCTTTGCATCCGTAACTTGTCCCTTTGTGGAAAAATGAGCACGAAATTTTTGATCAGTTAAATTTGCTGGAAGACTTTTTATAATCAGACGAGACCTGTTTAATTTAATAATTGGTTAAAATTAGAATATATAAGCCCAGTATTATTAGATACTTTCAAAACTCACATCTGGGAAAAGTTGACGTTCAAGTAACTTGATCTGATTTGATCTACATATAAAAATTTTTTATCTAAAATCACGTGATAAGTCTAATTTGGTAACAATATAGAAATTCACCGAATATGGAATTTATATCAAAGTTTGCACCGAACCTTGAAACAAAAGGGCCTAATATTTTATATTTTCGTTTTTTTTTTCGTATACAATAACCAACTACTGTATATTATTTTATTTAAATTATAAATTACAATGAAATTTTTTAATAAATTCTTTAAAAATAATATTTCGCTTTTAATTAATAAATTAATTATAAAGTTCAACATCTCTGCCCGATATTAGAAATTTTTCTGCCCGCATCGCGTCAAGATAATAATAATTCGGAAATCGGATAATCTATTATTTTACACTAATAAAAAAATTAAAAATTAGTAAATAAGAAATATATTAAAATAGTCAGATACTATATTGCTTATTACAAGAAGTCTCCTGGTTCCAACTAGAGCCGCAGACATTAGAACATCAATTAACAAAAGGCAGGGGGTGTAGGATGACGTATTGACGTCACTACCTCAATTTTATATGACGTAAGAGTGACGTAGTGACGTCACTACCTCAGACCTTTCAAATGTTTGCAGCTATAGTTCCAACTTGACACTTTCAAAGAGCCAGTACAGACTAACACTTGCCAAAGGGTCAGTTAACTGGGTCAAACTCACTTGCCAAAGAGCCAGTGTTACCTAGACACCCTTATCAAGTCAGCACAAAGCTGCTAATTGTGAACTATAACACAGTGTTGGGAAATTGGACAATTTTGGTTTTTGGATACTATGTCCAAAACCTGTCCAAAATTTGTCCAAAACCAAAACTTAATTTAATTGGTTTTGGATAATTATTTTATATATAATAATTTTTATTAGCCATTCAAATATTTTCTAATATAATTATACTATTTGCTTAAATAATATCTAAGAAAGAGTGTATAGTTTAAAATTTTGGGCTATATTAAGCTTAATTCTGCAAAATATTAACAATATTCTAGGTATTATTTCAATATTTAGATCAATACCTTTTAATATAATATCTAATATTTTTATAATATAGAAAATATGCTTTAGTGAAATTAAAAAAAAATTGCTATATAACAAATTGTAATATTGAGTAGAGTTAATAGAAATAGGACAAATTTATTAAATAAATTTGTTTTATTTCTATTGACTTTCTCTATATGTTCTTTGTAACAGCTTAGCATAATAATTATATTAGACATATATAATTATTTTAATTAATAATACTCAGTATTACTATTAATTTTTTATTAATTTTTTAATCTTACTATAACATGTTTTGATTAATAATGCCCTACATATATTATCTAATATTTTTATAAGGCAAAAAGAAAATGGCAACTAGGGATGTTAATAGGGTGCTCCAAGGTAGTATAGAGCATACTTCACCAGAGTAATACCCAAAACTATACTATACTAGAGTACACCACCTCAGAGCAAACTCTATAATTAAACACTAAAATATTAATTTATTATAAGCCAAATATATAATTTGGGGCATATTCTGAAGTATAATCCAAAGTATAATCTGATGTATAATCCAGAATAAATTTATATATTTATAGTATCCCTTAGTTTGTACTACTTCGCAGGCAAATTTGCCTGTATAATTACTATAAATATATCTCTGATCTATTTTTTTAATCATTTAAAATATTTAAATAAAATTTGGTATTATAATATTTAAAAACAAGGATTATATTTTTGAATTATTTAAATTTATATTATAAGACAAAAAGTTTATGTTGCTTATAAGCTAAAAAAATATTAAATTTTAAAAAATTTTTTAACCAAAAAAATATTTTACAATATCTTGGCAAATTCTTTAAATATTGGTTTTAAAAATATAGTTTCTAATACAATATTGTAGTTTATATAAAGGATGGCAACTTTCATTATTTGACTTTATATGATTTACTTGTAAAAATTAAGACTTGTATTAGAAGTGAAAATTTTTTTTATAGACGAGAACATATAAAATTTGAGAAAACCTAAAGAAAAAATTCTATAGTAAAAGTTCCAAAACAAAAACTTTAAACTTTTATTACACCAAAGTTTTTTAATAATTTTAAAAAAATTTTATAATAAAGTTGATAAAACAGAACAAATATTATAATTTTTACTTAGGAAGTATATGGGGTGAGTCAGTAGAAAAGGGACAAATTTATCTAATAAATTTGTCCCTTTTCTACTGACTCACCCCTATATAGCTGATAGCTAAAATTAATATTTAAGGTTTTATTTAAAAAATTTAAAATTTAAAATTTTCGCAGGCAAATATGCCTGCATAACAAATTAAGGGATAGGATTTTATATTTATATAATAGTTACTCTAGTGCAGTATTGTCACTTGGATGTTTTTTAGACATTTTGGACATTTTTTCAAATTAAAATTACTTAAAATTTTATTAAGATAATCTATTTTAATTTTTTCACCAATGAGTCTAGCACTTAAAAAAATATATAATTATATATTTTTTTAAATTACTTTATTGATTAGTTAAACATGGGACATAGGCTTGGATGGTTTTGAACAATCTTGGACATTGAACAAAAAACATAGTTTTATAGTTGATATAATAGTGGCTCCAGAGTATAAACTATTTTATATTAATAGTATTACTCTAAAGTAATTTACTTCTTTTAGGTATATCTTTTTTTTTAAATTTTTTTTGGGTTTTCATCCCTGAAAGTCGCAGTTAGTGATCATTTTATTAAGGTCATTTGTTTTCTAATTACAATTTTAGTGATACATTTTATTACAATACTGGACTAGTTGTACAACCTAATCCTATACTCAGTCACCCAAATATCTCTTATTTAGTTACCCAGCCTGCCAGCGATGTTATCGGTTTTTCAACTTCTTTTAGAATCTCTAGTCATCCGTACTGACTGGGGAGTAAGAACTTGGAGCGAGATAATTCTCAGTACTTCCTTCTTTTGGCCTTTCGATAGTCGCCTGTACTGACTAGGGCAACCAGACAATTCTCGGTACTTCCTTCCTTTGGCCTTCCAAAATTTTTCAGTCTCCTCCCTTCACTTTAGGGCTGGGCCGTCCTGAGTTTATCTGCGATCCTTTTCCTTTATTGGGTTAGTACAACTTGCCAGTTTTGTTGTATTACTATTCAACTAGAATTCTACTAGAATATTCATTTATTCAACCAGAATTTTACTAGAAGTATTTATTGTTTCCTTATTTAGCACCGGGAACAAATTAATGTAGTTAAATTAACCAACCACGTTCCTGGCATCCTAATTCAGTTCATTTGTCTCGTGATTAAATATAGTTTTTCTTTTGTTCACTAGTAGGGGTTGAACCGACGACCTTATGTTTGGCAACCTGGAAGCATAACACTTACCTATCGACCCGCACGCTCTTTTGGTATATCTTAATAAGCCAGATACCTAAATTATGCTGGTATAGAGTGGCTTATACTCCTAAGTTACTTCAGAGTATTATATACCATTAATATTCCTATTGGCAACACATTGTCATAGTGACCTTTATATGATTAACCAATCATTTTTGAGATTGGTGATTATATAAGATGATCTTATTTTTTTTTATATTTTTTTTTTTAACTACGAATAATTTTTTTTTAATTGTGAATAATTTTTTTTTTAGAATCTTCTTTGAAGTCATCACTAGAGTTATCACTAGAGTTGTCACTAGAGTTGTTGCTGAAATTATTGCTAGTATTGTCGCTAGAGTTGTTGCTAGAATTATCACTAAAGTTGTCACTAGAATTATTGTTGAAACAGTCTTTCAGGTGTTTCTTTGTATTTTTTAGTGGTTAATTTTGTCATTTTTTGGGGATAGGTTTTTTGTCTTTTTGTCATTCTTTAGTAGTTTTTTTTTTATCATTTTTCGGTAGGTATTTTGCTTTTTTAGTAGGTAGGTTCTTTGTTTTTTCATTGATAGGTTCAAGTTTTTTATTTGTTCTTCTTTATTATTTTTCAGTAAGTAATTTTATTATTTTTCGATTGGTAGGTTTTTTGTTTTTTTGCTAGTAGGTTCTGTAAGTTCTTTAGTGATTCTTCTTCATCATTATTTAGTAGATAGGTCTTTTTCTTTGCATTAATAGGTTCTGTAAGTCCTTTAATGATTCTTCTTTGTCATTTTTCAGTAGGTAATTTTGTTATTTTTTAGTAAATAAATTCTTTGTCTCTGTGTTCTTCCGGTAAATTCTTTGATAGGTTCTGTAAGACTTTAGCAGTTTTTTTCTTTATTATTTTTTGGTGGGCTTTTTTGTTTTTTGGGTTTTTGTTACCGTTTTTATCCTGTTTTCATCCCATTTTTATCTTATTTTTATCCATTTTTTATTCCATTTTTCATTCTATTTCATCTTGTTTTTATTTTGCTTTGTTTCGTTTTTTTTATATTTGTACTTGACTAAAAAAAAAATAAACTAAACTAATAATTAATAAATTGAAAAAAACTTAAAAAAAATAAAAAAATATATTTTATTTTCATTCTGTTTTTTGTCCTATTTTTTATTCCATTTTCGTCTTGTTTTTTTTTTGCTTTTGTTCTGTTTTCTTCATATTTGTACTCAACTAAAAAAAAATATATTGAATTTAAAAAAACAAAAAAATTAAATTAATAAAGTAATAAATTAAAAAAAGGGCATTATTTTATGGCGACTCGTAGCCATAGCGACCCCGTGATCGACCAATCAAGATCGATCATGTGCATTAAGATTTTTTTTATTAAGATTTTTTTTATTAGGAGTTTTTTTTTTAATTAAAGTGCCCGCCTTGGGACTTAGGAATTTTATTCAAGATATTAGGGCCGTTGGTATCCTCTAGGGGAATACCGGCATTTGTTACATAGACGAGGATACATCTAGCCACACATACACTTTGGTGTTTAATTTAAATGGTCCGCCCAAGGGTTCCACACTAGCTGCCATACCTGCAACCCAACTACGGGAATTGCCTATTTAAACCCTTTGATTCTAGACGAGGATACATCTAGCCACACATACACCTTTGGTATCTAATTTAAGTGGTCCGCCTAAGGGTTCCACACTAGCTACCATACCTGCAACCCAATTACAGGAATTGCCTATTTAAACCCTCTGATCCATGTTCCGCCTGCCAACCCATCTTGTATTACCAGAACAGGCCCGTTACATAAGTCAGTTAGCAAGTTCCGGATACTTATCCATTGTCTTAGGACCCAGTCGGGTATTCCCGGTCCTGTTATCCTCGACAGGAAACTTGGTAGAGCGGTACCTGTCCCATATTAGGTATTCACCTACATTTCGGTACTTATCGCTATGGCCGAGGCCAACACTTGCAAGACCGGGTTACCCCTGTCCTCTTACCAATACCTACTTATGCCCTTGTAAGATTCGCTCCAACCCCGGTACCCACTATCACTTTCCTACCGGTCCTTCACCGGTTTTTCCAGACTTCCAATCCAGTTGGCCCGGAAGGGTTGATCTATCCGGCATTAGGTGCCATCATGGTTTTTCCCCCCCTGGTACCTACTTCTATAACATAGGTCCTTTTCCTCCAGTACCCGATCCGGCGGCCAGGTTGGTAGACCTTGTTACTGAGGTTGACGTCCAGTACTTTGGCTCCGGTCTGATATTCCGGTTTTGGTAATACCGTCAAAGATCTTTGCTACCTCCTTACTCGGGTCTTGCCAAATGGGTTTCTGTTTTCCCGGTTCTTTGGATTTGTCTGTGTTACGAGGCACAACTTTGCCTGAAAGCTCCCGTAACCAAGGACTACAGGTAATGTACCCAGCCAATCGACAAGAAACAGTTATCAGAACACAGGTCTATTTTTCAAAGCGTTGTCAGTGGGATTTAAACCCTAAACCTGCCACTTGGGAGTGACAACTTACCAACTTCTCTAAGTCGTCACACCCTCCATTGGGGGTTTTTTTTAAGTTTTTTTATTTATTATTTTTATTAAGTTTTTATTTATTAGTATTTTTTTTACAGTAGTAGGACGAAACGACAATGAATAAAAAAGAAAACAGGTCAAAAACAGGTTGAAAACAGCAAGAAACAAGATAAAAAAGGCAGGGCAAAAATGGTCCAAAACGGGTAAAAACAAAATGAAAAAAGCAGGCGAAAACGAACGAAAACGGCAAGAAACAAGACGAAAAAAGCGGGCGAAAACAGACGAAAAAGGCAAAAAACAAGACAAACAAAGTGGAAGAAAATTGGGCAAAAACAGCAAAAAAGGCACGAAACAGAAGATGAAAACAACAAATGAATGCACTTACATAAAGAACCCACGAAGCACGAAGAACTTACTAAAGAATCCACCAAAATCGACAAGAAATTTACTAGAAAACACAAACTTACATAAGAACCCAAGAAGAATCCACCAAAAATCGACAAAAAACCCACAACGAATTTACCGAAAATTCACCAAAAACTGACAAAAATCTTGCCAAAAAACCAGTAAAAAAAACGGCGCCAAAAATGGCAAACTTGCTAAAGAACCCGCTGAAAAATGATGAACAAAACTTACTGAAAGACCTACATAAACACGAAGAATCTAAAAAATGGAATATGTGAAAACACACCAAAATACAGTTGCACCCCTCTAAGTGCATGCTCTCGAGACCAGACATAATTATGCACTTAGAGAGGGTATGCATTTATAGAATTACCCTCTCTAGATGCATGCCTTAGAAATCAGATATAAATATGCATTTAGAGAATATGAATTTATAAAATTAATAATTCATATACTGTAACAAAAATCCAAGTTAATATAAAAAAAAAGGTTATACAATAAAAAAAATTAAATAGTAAATAAACATCTTGAATAGCTAGGGGCTTGTCAGTAGAAAAGGGGTAAAAAGTTTTTACTACTTTTTTTTTAAATTTTAAATTAAAATAGTTTAATAACTACTATATTAAATTAAATAAATTTTGTTTTATTTTAATTTTATAACTACATATAATTAAAATAAAAAAAAATTACAGTATTAAATTTAGTTTAGTAGTTATTAAGATATTTTAGTTCAAAGTCTACTTAGAAACTTTCTATCCGCTTTCTACTGACGAGCCCCCAGCTTATTTTAATTACTTAGTTTAATACGTAAATAATCTTTATACTCACAAACTAAATTAATACGAATAAAAAGAAATTAATAGTAAATAAAATAAACTTGAATTTTAATTACTTAGTTTAATCTTTTTACTCACCGACTAAATTAATATGAATAAAAAGAAATTAAATATTTAATTTAGTTAATACGTAAATAATCTTTATACTCACCCACTAAATTATTGCGAATTAAAAGAAATTAATTAGTAAATAAACATGAACTTGAATTTTAATTACTTAGTTTAATACGTAAATGATATTTATACTTACTTTTAAATTAATGCGAATAAAAAGAAATTAAATAGTAAATAAACATGAACTTGAGTAGCTTATTTTAATTAGGGGCATGCTATTTATTACATAATTTTTACTATAGATACATGGTCAGAGGTAATGATAACGTCTATATATTATATTAATCAATTTGAATTAGATAAAATGATCACACCATATATGGGTAGAAGTGGCTACTAAGTAAAAAATATTACGTAATAAATGGCATGTCCCTTACTTAGTTTATACTTACACACTAATTAATGCGAAGAAAAAGAAATTAATTGATGATTCGCCACTCAACAGAAGAATGATCTTAGTGTAACATGATACAAATCACTATGTAAATCCTATATATACAGAATGCAGCGTTTGTCCAGAACCCCGAACAATCTATAAACAGCCAACAATTTTAAAAAATTGTTATATATTTCTAAAAATAGAAAAGATCTATAGAAAATAGTCAAAAATAAGCATTAATATTACTAAATATAGAAAAGATCTACAAAAAATCGTCAAAAATAAGCAAAACCTATTTATGTATAGTTCGAGGTCCTGTTTGTCCAAGGAAAACTTTTATTTTACTAAGTCAACGAGCAAAGTCGATTAATTGAAAGTTGTAGAGCTCAATGAAACGATTCTAACAGTGGTTAGATCATCCAAATCTGCCCAGTGAATGCTGAGATATTTTCAAAAAATGATTGGGCGACTATATAAAATTTCTTTATAATCAAACTATTGTTTATATCTGTTTACTATCATTTACATAGTAATTTTATATAGGCAGCCAATCGTTTTTCAAAGATATCTCAGCATCCACTGGACCTATTTGGATGATCTAACCACCGTTAGAATCGTCTCATTGAGCTCTACAACTTTCAATTAATCGACTTTGCTCATTAACTTAGTAAAATAAAAGTTTTCCTTAGACGAAAACTGCATTCCGTACATATAAGATTTACATAGTGATCTGCATCATGTTACACTAGATCATTCTTCTGTTGAGTGGCAAATCATCAATTAAATAATCAAATCATAAACAAATATGAACTTGAATAGCTTATTTTAATTACTTAATTTAATATATTAAATGATCTTTATACTTACATACTAAATTAATACAATTATAATGCAAATAATTTAAAACTATTACTTAAAAATAAATTGTTAAAAATATAGTACATTTAAATAGTGTGTTTAGTGTGCATTTAATATGTAAAATACTATACATACGTATCAGATATGTGCATATAAAAATTTCAATTTAGAGATTGGAATTGAAATTATATATATATTTTTTTTTTAAAATTTGGCAGTCATGCCGCAACTTTATTTATACACATTTTGTAACACCAGTACATCATATGTTATGTCTACTCTATGGTGACTATTATATTAAAGTGCGACCCACCCAGGTGTCATTAAAGGATCCTTAAATGTGACCTGCTATAACAAACTTTTTTTTATCGTAACCCCTTATCTAGGTAGACTTAAAGTGTCCGAATCACTGATTGGAGTTTGCTGCCTATCATAACTGCCAACTTTTTAACCCTCTTCTTCTAACTATACATAAGGACGAAAGCATTTCAGGTTCTAAAACCCGAAATTAAAATTTGAAGACGAAATTGTTTTTGACCTATTTTACTTGAAAGACGAAATTATTTGATACTTTTTTTGAATAGACGAAATTATAAGAACATATCTATATAAATTTTATTTGCTCTTCCTTATAAAAAATTTTAATTTTCTCTAATGAAGACGAAATAGACCTTTTTCAAAAATCAATTTTGGTGGCATCACTACTCCTAACTTCTTGAGTAGCAGGATTCTATTAAAGAAAATAAAAGAAAATAAAAAAAAGAGGAGAAGCTAAAAAACCTAAACGAAGACCAAAAGAGTACAAAGTAAAAATGAAAAGACAGAAGAGGAAGGCAAATAGTAAATGGCTATGATAGCACTATTTACACCTATGCCTAGTAATAAAAAATTATATAATACTGCGCAAGGAAACGCCTCGCCAAAGTATTATATGTACATAAAAGAAAAATAAAGGAATATTCTAGAATTTATTTTCTGCAGATCTGCCTACTCCATTGTGCTATGCCTCATTACGCGTCCGTTCCTGTTTATCCACCTGCATGCTTTCTTCCCAATTAGGATAGGAACAACAAAGCTGATCTTTTGGAGAGGGTATGCCGAATCTCCCACTTTCCATCCAAAATTCCAGAAAAAAAAGACTTCAAGCGAAAATATGATAGTGGGTATATGGTCAAATATGTTCTTGTAGCCAAAACCTTTAGAGAGTGTGTTGGAAAACTCATTTTTTTAGTTCACTGCCTAGCCAAACTATAAAAACCTTCATCGACAAAAAAAAACTTCCACCAGGATTTCTTGTACCAAGGGCACCCACTGCCAGTTATCTTGCACAACTGATGCTTCTGGCTTGCTTGCTAAATATATAAAGGAGTCCCAAGGAAAACAGAAAAGTGTTGACTTTTATAAAAACCAGTATTATAGCTGCTTCATCTTTTACTAAGAAAAATTTTTGTTTTTCTTTTGCTTAAAATTTTGGATAAGTGATTGATAGGAAGAGTGAATTGAAATTAGTTAAAACTGATTTTAACATAAGAAAATTAATTGTGGGTAATAATCGTAGGAATTTCAAGTAAGCTATGATATGTGTTATGATTGGTCAGTTTTTAAGATTAGCCACGTGTATGCATTTACAAAGAATACATATTATGTTTGGTACCCTAGAATTTTGTGCATATGCAGAATATCAAAGGTGACTAAGTCCCGAGCCCGGAACCGAGCTATGGTTTGCATATAGGGAGGGTTTGCACTTAGGGGGCGTGCACTTAGGAGTGCGACTGTATAAAGAACTTAAAGAAAAAAAAACCTATCGAACTACCGAAAAATTCACTGAAAAATGATGAAATCTTGCTAAAGAACCAGACAAAAAATGGCAAAAAAACTCAGCAAAAATGACAAACTTGAGAACCCACCGAAAAATAACAAACAAAGCTTACTGAAAGATCTACATAAATGAAAAGAACCTAAAAAACAGAATACGCAAAGATACATCTAAATACAAAGAACTTAAAAAAAAAACCTACTGAACTACCAAAAGAACAAGAAATCCATGACCCAAACGCAGCTTCATAACAGCTTCAAATCTCCAACGACGGTTCCAAAGACAGTTCCAACAACAGCTCCAATAACGGCTCCAATGACAGCTCCAACGACAATTTCATTAAGGCTCTAGCATTGATAACTAAAAAAATATTAACATTAGTAAAAAAAACAAAAAAAAAATAAAATTAAAAAAAAAAAACAAAAAAATAGTTCATCTATATAATCGCCAATCTAAAAAATGATTGGTCGATCATATAGGGGTCGCATAGCAACAGGTTGCTATTTTATTTTTGTCTTAAAAAAAATTTAAAAAAAAAGAATAAAAAAAATTAAAGATACATATGATTGACTTTAATTGGTTGGTCACAGATCGCTATAGCAATATGTCTTTATAAAATAACATTCTTTTTATAATATAAATATTTTTTTTTACTGTTTTATAACTGAGACCTTGCTCTTTATTATTTATTTATTTTTGTATTATTACATACAGAAGAAAAATAATATATTACAATATTTAAGAAAAAGAAATTTGGACTTCATGATGGTCTTCTGCTATTTACAATCTTTATCCGAGGCCTAAAGTTAGCAGAACAAAGTTATATTGTCATAACCTGTCTGACTTACAAATAAAAATTGTTAATATCCATAACCTTGTTCTGTCTAAAACAGCCCAGGTCTCAGTATGTTAAACAGAAAGCAGTCATATAAACTGGACTGCTTAAAACAAAGCTTCTAGAATTTCTTTTAGTGGTTTCTCCTTAAGTCTCGCACGTCTTTTCATGTTATTTGTTTTCAAGCCACTCATGACGATTGTATTCAATATAGTAGGTATCTTTCCTTTTTGGAAGTAGTAAACACTGCAGATCTTTTGGAGAGGGTACGCTGAAAAGCCCACTTTTTGAAAATTCTTCACAAACCAATGACACCAAAAAAAGTTCACATGTATCCATAGTAAGGATGGTAGTTCTTCCTGTATAGTCCAAGATCCAGCAAAAAAGTACTAAAAACTTCTCAGTATATAGTAAGTGATAAACTCTAAGCTTGTCAGCAGATAGTTTATGAACTTTATCTCTAAAGACAAGTGCCACTTTTGTGGTGAGTGACAAACTCTAAAGCTATTAGCAGATACTCAGTTAATTGTATCCCTAAATAATAGCTACCAGATTGCATATTTTCGTGGTTTTTTACTATTTCTTTAAGACTTTACTTCTGAAGTATTAGCGTATTTGTTGGTACAAGTGACTAGCAGATAAAGTTATGGAAAATCATATAAATATAAAACTTAAATTAATTTTTATTTTATTTATTTAAGTACAAAAAAATAAAAAAATTTTGAGTTTTGAACATGTTCAAAACTGTTCAATCAATTGAACATGTTCAATTCCTAATACTAATATAATACTAATAGTTGACTAAATACCCTTTGAAAGCCAGTATAAACAAACAAAGATCCTTTTGTACTTAGGAATGGTAAAATCAGTCAAGTCCAGTCTTGGTCCTAGGACTTGTAAGTCCAATCACATAAACCTAAGGACCAGGTCCTTATATAATAAGTTCTAAAGCTTAGACCTAATCAAGATTAATTTAGGTTTAAGTTTTTGAAATTAGTCACTAATACCTTCTAATTAAAATTCTTTGTTTATTGTAAATACTAATTAGTTAAAAAACATATTTATCATACAGTCAGACCTCTCTAAATGTATCCCCCCTAAATGCATAACCTCTTTAAATATATATTAATTGTCTGGCCCATTGACAGGCTTAATAAATAAGTGCATATTCTTTATTCTGCATATGCATACTATTTTCTTGGCCCACCTATATAAAACCCTCTATAAATGCATATCACGTGATCACAGGCCAATCAAATCAGGACTACATGTTATGATTTTGTATATTATATAACTTGCTTGAGATAATTTTATTACATGACTTATAAAAATAAGTGTTCTCTAAATGCATACCTCCTTAAATGCATACCTCAGAGCTGGTTCCAACGATATGCATTTAGAAAGGTCTGACTGTATATATATTTATTATTCTAAAAAAATTTTACAATACACTATTACCATATAACTTGCATTAGTCTTATTAATACTATATAATATAGCAAAATTAGATTATAGTATATTATGATATTAGTAGCATTCTTATTCTAAATTATAATTTTTTAAAAATTTAATTAGTTGGATTTAGAATTTAGTAATACTAATATACAGTATATTACAATCTAAAAAAGTTCATTTATAATAAAATATCATTAAAAACCAAATTTATGCAACTAATAGAATAGTCTGTTAAGTGAAGCATATCTAAACTTATCTATAGTATTATATATAGATATAATATACTTATTAAAAGTTTAGATTGGGTTAAACATATTTATATAGAACTCTTCTAAATGCACCTTCTATAAATATACACTCCCATATATGCACTCTTAAGCCTGATCCCATGCTTGGGACTTAAGAGCTAAATGCACTAGTAATGCACCCTTTCTAATCTGCACATGCACCAATATTTTAGACCTATCTATATATTACATATAAAAATAACTTCTCTAAATGCACCTTTGCAATTTTACTATTGCGAAGCAGATTTATTTTATTAAAACTTTAGTAATCTACAGCCAAGTAATATACAATGCAGAATTATGCAATCTTATTATATTTACTATGTCAATACAAACATTAAGCATATTTATTAATATCTGATATTTATATATGAACATATATATATACGTACAAACATATGGAAGTTTGTATGACTGATAATAATAAGTATATAACATCAGTATGATATCAGCAAATTATATACACATAATCTTACGTAAGATATTACGGCCCATAATATTATAAAAATCTTATAATCGACAAGGTATTACATAATATATTACATTATATTATGATAATATTATGGGTATTATTTTGAAATATTTCAAAACATATCGGCGTGTTTGGTTTTTAGGGTCACAAAATTATACTATAGTACCCCAAAATTTATTAGATCACGCACTGATCACGCCCTATTTTAATATCATGTGAGTAAAATCACGCCCTATTTTAATATCATGTGAGTATGAAAATCATTTAAATAACACCTCAAAAATATTTATTTACTATAAAAAATATAAGTAAACGCGTTGGAACCCATCGTTCAAAGCCTCAACCCATTGTCTTTTTGACCAATAGGTATATAGTATAGTAGAATTTACTGTTATATAAGTTTTATTTTATATATTAACTATTTAAAATAGCTAGTTATGTCTAATTCAATTAGTACTTCAAGATTTACTTGTTCTCTTTGTACACGTTCACGATCTTACAAGACTCAACGTGGTCTTAAACGTCATGAAACAATAAAACATAAGGACCATAATATACTGTCTTTGCATATATTGCCACTACCTAACTATGAGCTTGATCATATTAAAAAAGCTATGATATGAGAAATTTAGAAGCATCTAAAAAGCCATCATCGCACCGTTGGAAATCAAGTATTTAGCAGTGAGAATGCCTTTGTAGGAATATTTGGTAAATATCTTACACGATATTCTCTATGTGGTAATTTTTATCAATATTGTTTTAGTGGAGACAATTCATATACAAATATATATCTTTATTAATAATACTATGATTATTCAAGTTAGATCTTTTCTATTTAGTGCTTCTACTGTATATACACTATGTATAAATATGAGTTTGCTTTTAATATTAAAAAGTTTATACAGTAGTCATATTTTTATATAGTAAAATATACTACATACTTTAGTATACTTGTATAGTAATAATTCGTTTTATAAAATTTGACTATAAAAATTGATCTACATTTGGACCCCAAAATTTTGGGGTTACTCAAATATGATGAACCAAACACGCCGATATGATATATTGCGAAATATTGTGAAATAGACCAAATAAAAAAAAATGCAAATTACTCCTCTTCAGGATCAAAGGAGGGAAAATTTTGCATATTTTGTGATTGGTTCACATTGTTTTGCAATATTTGAAATTTTCGCAAATTTTCAAAATTATTTAAAAAATAAATAAACGATATACATACAGTCAAACCTCCATATAGTCACCCTCTATATAGTCACAAAACCAATATAATCACTTTTGTAAGTTTGCCAACCTTTTTACTATAATTTTCACCTCTATATAAGCACATTTGCATTATAATCACTATCACAATTTTTTATTTACCATCTATATAAAACTACTCCTACATAATCACATTATTATTATAATATTTTGAATTAATTATTTTATTATTATAAATATTTTTGTAAGTTATTAATTATTATTTTTTAACAAGTAAAAATTTTTAAATTTGTTTTTTTTAATAATCAATTATTTTTCTACATATAAAAGTTAAAATTATACTAAGTAAATCAATAAAAATGATCTAATTAAAGTTGTTCAGTATACAAAATTACATATACTCTGAAATTTTGAGATAATTTGGCTAAAATCGTATTAATACACTTTTACAATTTACGTTTAGGCGAAAAAAATTAAAAAATTTAAAAATTTTTTAACTTAATCGTAAATTATAAAAGTGTATTAATAAGATTTTAACCAAATTATCTCAAAATTTTAGAATATATGTAATTTTGTATCCTGAATAACTTTACTTATATCATTTTTATTGATTTACTTTAGATAATTTTAACTTTTATATGTAGCTACGATATACAATTATTTTAAAAAAAATTAAAAAAATTTTTTTAAAATAATCGTATATCGTAGCTACATATAAATGTTAAAATTATTTAAAGTAAATCAATAAAAATGATATAAGTAAAGTTGTTCGGGATACAAAATTACATATATCCTAAAATTTTGAGATAATTTGGTTAAAATCTTATTAATACACTTTTATAATTTACGATTAAGTTAAAAAAATTTTAAATTTTTTAATTTTTTTTGCCTAAACGTAAATTGTAAAAGTGTATTAATACGATTTTAACCAAATTATCTCAAAATTTCAGAGTATATGTAATTTTGTATCCTGAACAACTTTACTTAGATCATTTTTATCGATTTACTTTAGATAATTTTAACTTTTATATGTAGCTACGATATACTATTATTTTAAAAAAAATTAAAAAAATTTTTTTAAAATAATCGTATATCGTAGCTACATATAAAAGTTAAAATTATCTAAAGTAAATCGATAAAAATGATCTAAATAAAGTTGTTCGGTATACAAAATTACATATACCCTGAAATTTTGAGATAATTTGGTTAAAATCTTATTAATACACTTTTATAATTTACGATTAAGTTAAAAAATTTTTAATTTTTAAATAAAAATTTTTATTTATTAAAACTTCTATATAATCACAATTTTTTGTTATATGCAATTTTATTATAATTGTGATTATATAGAATCCCTCTATATTAGTCACATCTCTATATAATCACCACTTTTCATATCCCGAGGGTGTGATTATATAGAGGTTTGACTGTATTCATATAATCATGCTTTTTTACAGGATTTTGTATTATTTTGCAAGATTTCGCAATTTAATATAAAATTTTATATTTTTTATTTATTATTATTATACATTATATTTTACATTTATTAAATAGAAAAATTATTCATGGCAACCCATATGATTAGCCAATCATATATAGCTATTGTATAGGTGATTTTTAATATCGTGAATATTTTTCTGATCACATGCTAGATGTAAATTTTGATTGGCTGATTCTTGGCCAATCAAATATTATAGCTAGTATATGATTAGAAAAATATTTATGATAGTGTAAACTATCCTATACTAATAACGGTATTATTGTATAGTTGTCTAACAATTGAAAGTCCAATTTGATTTCAGATACACAATATGGAAAAAAATTGGACATTTATATTATAAGCAACTATACAATAATATTTAAGATTGGTGATCATATATTAGCTTGTCTCCGGAGTAGATCTGGATTTAGATGGATCTACAGGTAAATCTAGTTTTTTTTTATTATTTTGTTTTTTTTTTTATTCACGCTAATACTTCTTTGGATTTTCTTTAGATAAGCAAAATTTTTTTTCTTTTTTTTTTGTTTTTTTTAATGCAATAGTACTAACTTAAGTAAGGACAGTATAAGATATTTACTTTTTACTAAAAACTACTAAAAAGTACCAAATTTAGAATTTTATAATTAATTTTGATTGGTTCAACTAATGTAATACAAAATATACATATAGATTAGGTACCAAATTTTCAATTTATATATAAAATAGACAAAGTTTAAACTAATATAATATTGTTAAAATAAAAATAAAAGAAAATCCTCTTACAGAAATACAGTTTTAGTTACAAACTATTAATTTGTAAGAGGGTTTTTGTATTTAATAATTTTTTACCAAATTATACTATTTTTAAAAAATCTATTAAAATAGGATATCTTATGCTATTTGAAACTGTATAAGAAATTATAAATTTCAACATATTCAAAATTATTAAATATTTGTTTGAATACTTGCTCAATATGTTTAAAATGTTGAGTTCATGTAAAAATTTATAAAAATATTGTTTTTGTAAACCAATAAGAAATACTAGCTATAAAATGGTCTTTTATAATATGCATATTACACAAATAGATTCTGATATTAAAAAAGTCATATATAATCAAGAGTTTATTCTAAAAAATCTATATTTGTCAAAAATGTATGACAGAAGTTTTTTTGTATATTCATATCTTTGAGAACCAGACTTATAAATCTGCAAACACCTAAGTGTTTTGCAATTTCTCAAACTAATAAGCTTCTAAATTTTTTTCAGTTACTTACCAGATTTACTCCCTGCCCTCTAAAAAATTACCTGATTTTTGATACCTCTCTTATTGATTTTTGTATTGCATAATATATACTTATATTATTAAAAAAATAATATGTATTTGTTATAAAGATAAGTTTTCGAACTTTCGATTTTACCCCTTATTATTTACCAGATTAGCTTCTATGAAATCATATACGATACGTAATCACAATCAATAATATCACAAATTTTCATGAGTTGAAACTAATAAATAATAAATAAGCTTGAAAACACCTGAAGTCATATTTTTTCCCTTGGAATTATTCTATACATTTCAGGTTCATTTCGGATTTTTATCTGTGCACTTTTTTTATTTATTTTATTTTACTTCTAAATAAATGTCTTCATACTACAGTGCATATAATATCATTTATCTATTAATACCGTCGTTAATATTCTTACATATGGGATCTTTGCTAAAAGAAAAAGAACTCCTTTTTGGAACTATAATAGTCCTGAAAGCAAGAATTCAAATATGGTATGATGATCATATATGATTTACGATATCTACATTATAATCCGAAAGTTGCTAAAAATATTTAAAAAATTGGTATACTAAAATCAAGATATACCATAGATAACTAAGGTTGAAAACATTTAATCGCATAAAATTTTGCTTCTGTTTAGGTAGAATAATGTTAGTGTTAGGGTGTTTTTGTTTGATTTTATATTACATGACTTAATTTTGATTTGACCAGATAGTGAAAATTTTTCAGGGGTGTTTGAATGACGTTGATCTTTTCGGAATGGTATTAAAACCAGTTAGGTTAAACCGTTAAATGAACGGATTTTTAGGCAATTACAAATAAACTATAGTTGAAGTTAAAATAAGTATAAATAAGGTAGCTACATTACTATGTCACGCAAAAACAGAAACGTAAACTATGAATAATAATATACATCATCTATAATCTTAAAATTTTTCACTTTTAACCAATTTTGTTGGCTAATTTTAGATCATGTAATCTCTGTTGATCTTATTAAACTCCTAACTTTGTGCCAATCGTTCACATTTTGAACTCCTAAAAAAGAAATATCAATTATGATGCCAAGAAAAGTTTCTTACAAGATTTTAATTTAATCTATTACTCGCCAATTAATTTAAAATAAAAACTTTTAATAAAAAAAAATACGAATAAAAAAAATTAATTTAAGCACGGTGTTATCACGTGGTTAACATTTTTTTGCGCCGGAATAACGTGATGACCCCGTGACTCCTCCAATCGAACTTTCTATTTTAGTACTTTTATACCCACCTCTTTGTATTTCCTTATTTATTTCTCTATACTATTCTATATTTGTTCCTTTATTTTCTTATTTTATCTATATATGTTGAAACACCTATAATTATATCTAACGCTATTGTCATAGATCATTGTCTCTATTTGGCCATTATCTTTCCTAGATAGTTAATTTTTGATACTATAAAAAGTATATCGTCCGTATTATACGCTAATCTAGGATGATCTCTCGCCAGATACCGACGCGTACAATAGATCTGGACGTTCGACCAAATTGAACCATTCAGCATCGTTTGACTATACTTTGTCATCCTTTTCTCTATCTTCCGATATTTGTACCTCTGTTCCTTGTAAAATAAGGATGTCAGCCCGACAAACCATTAACGAGTATGGATCGAATAAGGAAATTCGTATTCTTATTCGTCTTCCAAAGAAGACGAACATAAAGCATTCGATTATTTTAAAAAGAAGTATTACAAAACGGGTATAACTTTAATAAGGAATTGTTTCATAAAGGTTAAGGAGAACTTTCATTGGTGTGAGATGGATTAAAGCTTAGTAATTTCGGATGGACGTTGACCCGATAGACATATCGGGGGGAATTCTAAGTAATCCACATGTATATAAACCCAATGTATTCGTCTTCCATGTATCTTTAGGTTTTTGGTCTTTTGTTGATCCCTCACTATAATAAAGATTATAGTATCATTGTTTATTGAACTTCGTGTTTACATGTTTATATGATAGAAGAGTTTTACTATCATATTTGTCTTTTATTGTTTTTCTTGTACTTTGAATCAGTATATTTATAAACCCGACTCTACATATTTTATATTCGTTTACCACCCTGAACTATCTCGGCACTCACAATAAACTGATGCTCTCCCAAATCGGATGGTAACAACGGACATTTTGACGTGCCTAACTACTAGTTAATTTTAAAATTTTATGCACTGTGACGTAGATATCCTAATCCACAAATCAGATTTCAAAGAGCAGGTGTAACGTAACACGATCAGAAAATTTCAAAACTTTAGCGCACTAACAGAAAGTTTTCGTTGGGAGTTTTACTATACAAACTTTATCTAATACATGGCCCTAACCCAAACCTAATATAACCGAATTTTAAAGAATTTTTGCTGCGCCACGAACCTGGCACAGATTTCTTGCATGCTGTTAGTCATGTGTTGGTTACTTCAAATGACATAATGGCGTAATACTATATTACATATGTTTTTTCTATTACATTTTTCCCATACTCTTCTCCTTGATACTTTAAAATGAGCGAAAACAACGGAAACAATAACACTAACGAGGGTAAGATTGTTGTATATGTAGTAGTTTCCCACTTTATTCAAGTCTTAGTGATTATCAATACTGTTTATTTTAGGTAATGATAACGGTTTACCTTCGCATCTAAAAAAAATTCATAAACAGAAGGCAGAAAGAAATCTATAATCGTTTTGACACTATTGAGAGTAAAATTTTGACTTTAGAAGG
The DNA here is from genome assembly GCA_003550325.1 of Gigaspora rosea. Taxonomy (NCBI): domain Eukaryota; kingdom Fungi; phylum Glomeromycota; class Glomeromycetes; order Diversisporales; family Gigasporaceae; genus Gigaspora; species Gigaspora rosea. The sequence goes on along the minus strand of QKWP01001759.1, from coordinate 36,270 downwards.
AATTGAAGAGGAACGAAGAAAATCAGTATGTTTACTTAGAATGTTTATATATGTTGTAAAGATATCAATATTCACTAAAATTTAGTTTTTTCGTCGGATTTTCTTTCCAACGAAACCTTATAGGAAATAGGATCCGAGCTAATAGGATTGGTCTTGTACACAGTTATAACTGTTATCATCGTTATAATTTATGCATTATTTTTCAAGGAAGACCAACAATCTACAGCGTACGTTGTTGTATTGCTGAACGTCATTTATTACGTATATATTTGGAACAAATATGGAAAGAGTAGGGTTAATATATAATAATAAAGTCCGTCTTTACACAGTCATTTCAATAATTATGTGGACTACTTTGGCAATATTGTTATTGTTAGGCATTTTTGTCATTTCACCTGCCCGTAACTATTACTTTTGCAAATATTGGTATAGAGATAGCCAAACTTATTGTTAGATTTTATGCTTAAACCTTTACTGCATAATTGCTAAAATGTGAATATGAAATGGAAAAATGTAATTTGGATATACATTGCAAAAAAATTTTCTTTTTTTCATTGCCGAAATCAATTTACGAATTACAAATATTGGCAATGGAAATGTTTTATCAGTCGTCATCTTACCCAGTATCGCCATAAAATCTAAAGCCATGTATCCACGTGACATTTTCGTGTAAATCAACCAAACGGAGTCACGAAATTTTGTTTACACAGATCAGCTCGAAGAAGTCAAAAAACAAAAAAAAATGCAAGAACATAAAAACAGCATTCTAAACCTATCTTGGGCCATTAATAAAAAATGTCGGGAAGGTAATTTTACCTATAAAGGTCCTAACCCCGACCCTAATGCTAAACAGTCTCTGATACTAAAATTTCAATAAACCGGAGAATATCAATTACCAACCTAAAAAGCAATCAAGTGTACCACAAAGCGGTAAATTTATTTTTGCTGAATACGTCACTTGTTTAGGTTCAAAAAAGATAAATTAACGAATAGCCAACTGATTTAGTTGGAAAGCTAAATTAACAGAATTGCCAAGCCCTTTAACAGATAATATTCGTTCTAGGTTATATAAAAGATTAAAGAAAAAAATGGACTCGATCCTTGGATAAACTCTGAAACTAAGATAGCAATAATTATATCTCACGAAATTGTATTATCAAGATTTCTAAATTTCCAGAAGAACAAAGTAAATAATTATTGAAACAGTCATAAACGCTTCCCTTTTTTGACATATACTCATTCGAATACATGGTACCGAGATGTGTTTAAATATACTGATTCGGATGCTAAATGTCCAATATGCAAAGATATACATACACGTTTAGGCACATGGAGTGACTGGAGTTGTTCGAGTAAAGGTAACCATTATTTTATTAACTGTCCTTTTCGCTTCGATCAAAAGAAACTACTAATCGCTTTGCAGGCTTAGATAAATGCAAAAGAATCCTCATTACGTAGTAGGTCAGAATTCGACAAATAAAATTATTAATTTTAGCACCAAAGGTGTGTCTCAAAAGGCAATAAAAATTATGTGTGGAATCGAAATAACAGTATAAATAACGACCAATACTTATTTACACAATTGTAAAAAATCGTATAAAAAATTGGGAGCCCAACAGACCCCCTCCTTTTATTATTATAAAAAATTATATTGCCAGGACAACAATATAATATACAAATAAAAAAATATATCGCAATTACATAATGCGAATACATATAAATAAAAAAAAAAAATTATCTTTCATAAACAAGGATCCCCAAATACGACAGTCACCAGCCTTAAAAATATGATTAGAAATAACGTTCCTTATAACGATTTTGATCTCTACGTAAATGATACCGCTCGAGATGTAAAAAAAAAATATGGATCGACAAAATATGGCTTTACAATATTTTGATATAGACTGGGAAATCACATCCATATCCTTGTTTATGAAAGATAATTTTTTTTTATTATATGTATTCGCACTATGTAATTGCGACATATTTTTTTTATTTGTATTTTATGTTGTAGTCCTGGCAATATAATTTTTTATAATAATAAAGGGGGGGGGTCTGTTGGGCTCCCAATTTTTTATACGATTTTTTACAATTGTGTAAATAAGTATTGGTCGTTATTTATACTGTTATTTCGATTCCACACATAATTTTTATTGCCTTTTGAGACACACCTTTGGTGCTAAAATTAATAATTTTATTTGTCGAATTCTGACCTACTACGTAATGAGGATTCTTTTGCATTTATCTAAGCCTGCAAAGCGATTAGTAGTTTCTTTTGATCGAAGCGAAAAGGACAGTTAATAAAATAATGGTTACCTTTACTCGAACAACTCCAGTCACTCCATGTGCCTAAACGTGTATGTATATCTTTGCATATTGGACATTTAGCATCCGAATCAGTATATTTAAACACATCTCGGTACCATGTATTCGAATGAGTATATGTCAAAAAAGGGAAGCGTTTATGACGGTTTCAACAAGAATTGCAAGGGTTAATACTACGGATAGTGGCAGTATCTTAGATACATCTAATATAGCTTCAAATTTGGGAATCAGAAGGCAAAATCGATTTTAAATGTTAGCTTGTATAATAAATTAAATTAAATAATATAATAGTATAGATATAATATGTATTACTTACCAACTTATTTCGGTATTTGCAAATAGAATTAAATTTTTTCGATTAGTTCAAATTCTCAAATAATAAGTTTAAAGCAGGTTTTTTGTCCAAGTTGTTAGACCTTCGGGTTTTCATACCTTATTCCATAATAAAGACTATTGTTAGTACACATTTTCTAAACAAATAAATCAATAAACGCATAAAGTATAATACTTTTCTTTTGTAAGGTAATCGTACTACTAGAATTATCTTGCTACGCTTATAATCACCTCGGAGTACCTGATTGGAAAATATCTGTAAAAAAACCTAAATACAACGGAATTTTTTAATTAGAAATGTGACTATAATATGTAAGAAAAATAATTAGCATTACGGGTGCTAGAATGCAGGTCATAAATAAATATTCCTTAGAATTTTTTTTTTTTTTGAATTAATTTATATAATTAAAAATTAAATATATGGGGGTGAGTCAGTACTAAGTAAATTTTTTAAACCTTTAAACAAGAATAACTTAACAACAACTTAATCAAATTTAATCAAAATTTTTTTAAATCAATTCTAAAAACTTGTATAAAAATTTTTTACCAAATTTGGTTAAATTTTTGATAAGTTATTTTTGTATTAAAAACGATATGGCGGGTTTCTATTGACATCCCCATATTTAGATAAGTTCAATTTAACTATTCTAAAATTAAAACGTCCCAGTTAATAAAAAACGAATAAACTAATAAATAAAACTATTATCAACGCATTATAAAAGTCACTAACCTAACTCTATTTGTTTCATTTATTTTTGGATACTATTCGTAACGATGCATCCTTTCCTGACGATGCATCCTTTACTGACGATGCATCCTTTCCTAACGACATTTCTCTTTCTAATGACGCATAAAATTTCGCAATAAGAACAGAACATATCATTCGCATTTACTAATATAATAATATATTACAAAAATCTTAGATAATTAGAAGAAGAAAAAAAAAGAAATATAAATACTCGACAGGTTTCACCTAACTTTCAAACCAATCTCTTATCTCAAAATTAAAAATTACATTGATCTTTTCATTATAGCATATTTTCAACTTTTTTTATTTTATTTTCTGACCCATTTGCCTCCTTCTTTTACATCATTAATCCTAACCTTATGGCAAATTCGCATGAGAAGTTATGGCAGAACTATTAGATCATAAGATGCATTTAAAAAAAAATAAAAATAAAAAAATAAAAAATATAAATAAAAGAAATAAGTAAAATAAGTATATAGTCTAGTCAATTTGTCCTATCCATATCTAATGGACATCAAATTTTTCATTCATCGTATAGATCGTTCAAATCGTTCGCACGCACAGGTATACTTATACTTACAAGTATGATCGTTTTCATACTTACATACTTATAAGTATTGTCATCTTTCCTACTATAAGTTGGATAGGTATGATTTTTAAATATACGTATGAGTATAAATATCTAAAGTTGTACTACGCTACTAATTTTGTTTTACATACTCTACTACTTTAGATAGGACTCGTAAAAACGGACTTTATTATTATATAACCCTACTCTTTCCATATTTGTTCCAAATATAATAATTTTGCTACGTAATAAATGGTGTTCAGCAATACGACAAAGTACATTGTAGATTTCCTCCTTGAAGAATAATTGTATAAGAATTGTATAAGACCAATCCTATTAGTTCGGTTCCTATTTCCTATTGGAAAGAAAATCCGACGACAAACCTAAATTTTGGTGAATATTGATATCTTTACAACATATATAAACATTCTAAGTAACATACTGATTTTCTTCGTTCCTCATAAATTCCTTCTAAATAGAAAATTTTAATATCAAGAGTTTTAAGACGACCATAGATTTCTTTCTGCCTTCTGTTTAGACTCTCATGAATTTTTTTTAGATGCGAAGGTAAACCGTTATAATTACCTAAAATAGACAGTATTGATAATCACTAAGACTTGAATAAAGTGGGAAACTACTACATATACACAATCTTACCCTCGTTAATGTTATTGTATCCGTTGTTTTCGCTCATATTAAAGCAATCAAGGAGAAGAGTGTGTGGAAAAGGTAGTATAGGAAAAACAGCATGAGGGAAATTTATTTTTATTGGTTGTTTATTTCTATTGAAAAACCAATGTTACACTGATTATTTATATTGTTTACAATAGAGAAATGAACCTGTAAATAGCAAAAAAAAATTTTTCATAATTAAATCTGTCTGAAATTTTGCGAAATTATAATTTGAAAACGTTTTTTTTTATATAAGCGTTTGGGATCGAATGGGATCGAATGTTTCCACCAACTTTAATTAGAGACGATTTTGACAATAGTAGTATTTAATATAAAGCCATTATATTAACAGTTAAGTTTTTATCGTTTAAAGCGAAATAACCAGATAAAATAACATGCTTTTTGACGTATTGAACTTCACGTGAGCAAGATGTGTTGTGAGTGTAACGATAGCGATAATATCACGGTGAATAATATCGATTTGATTTTGCAATATCATGATTGGCCAATTAAAATGCAAAATTTTGTACAACAGTTACAGATAAGCATGTCTAAAATGTGTGACAGGTTAGTGCCAGATTACCAATCAGATTTCAAGATCAGGTGTAATGTTACGCAATCAGCAAACTGCATAAGAACCATCTTTCGAGCTTTAATAAAAAGTCTTCCTTGAACGATTTTACCATACATCTTGCTAACATCAAATCCTAACCCAACCCTAACCTAAATATAAATGAACTTTAAAGGATTTTGCACATTTCGGATGTATGATCGACACATTTTAGTTTTGCTACAGATAACGTGATATAACGTGATCAGTAACTAAATTTCTTTCGTGTTTGTTGATTGTCTATTTTATCAACGGTTCAAGTTAGCAAATTTATATTGCCTGGCCCGAATTATACTTTTAATTTTGCCCAAGTGCATATTGTTACACTGCATTAACATTTGCGAAAATATCGATTTCCCCATGATTTGGCCTAAAAATATCGTTTTATATATACAAATGGGCAGAGACCCGTAAAAATTTGTATATAAATTAATACAAACTAATGCAAATTTAGATTGATAATGCAAATTAAACCAAATTTCTAAGGTTAAAATTCACATGTATTCTATAAATTTGATTGGCTAATAATATCAGATAGTGTGCTGAATTAAAGTTTCAAAAGAGAAAATGAATGAACATAAAAGACGAGCAAGGTCAGAACAAATTTTGAGTAAATTTTTGATGTTTTCTGAAACAAATAGCAAATTAATATAAAGTTAATATCTTATTACAAATTAATACAAATTTTTGCAATAATGCAAATAAAGATTTTGTATAACACAAAAAATTTTTACGGGTCTCTGCAAATGGGATCCGCCATATGGGCCGATTTGTCTCACCATATGGATCTTTTGGTGAGGTTTTCGAATAAGATCTTCAAAATTGTACCAATCAAATTAATATTGATGGTGATTATTGCGAATTTATCTTACATTAAAAATAGATCCCATGATGAAATGATATTTTTAACCAATCACAAACTATTGTTTCGAAAAAGTTTCTTGAAATCGCCAGGTTGGGAATTTGTTGGGAATTTGTTTTTCGCGAAATTAACTCCACAACAATTAAAAGGTAGTTAGCTAAATGGTAGGTATAACACTTTGCAAGGTGTCTAGAGCATTAGCAAAATTTTATACCCTCTTTTTCGTCTTGTTGTCTTTGTTTTCTTTGTATTTTTTTTATTTATACTTGATTTAAACGTTTAGGTTGTCTTAGTATATTAATCTTTGGGAATTGGTGTTCGGTGAAATTACAGTAAGTAAATATAATAACTATAGACATGATATTTTTATACCATATTTTTCGTCTTTATATACATTTCTTAATACTTTTATGCTTACAAATATTGTTATTTTATTTAAAATGTTTAGGTCATTCGTGTACAAAATTTTTGTCATTCGTGTACAAACCTTTTACTTGTATCAAACACGGGGATCATTGTTATTTTGAATAAAAAGATTCTTTATAAGGTGTTTTGAAAGTGTTCTTTAAAGTTTTATCTTAAAATTATGTTCCAGAAAATTATTTATTGCAGTATGAAATGGTATTTTGAAATATTCGCTACGAAGTAAAAGTTTTCAAAATCATTAGTAAGTAAAGTCTTCCAAAATAAAATTTTTTTTAAAATTTTGAATTTTTCTATCATATCGCAATCTTTCATGCGATTAATTCTCGTACCCGTATTACCGCGAAATAACGACCATGGGCGTTATTTCGAGGTTCGGCCCGAATTAAGCTTAATTTAGGCCGAAATTCATAATTTCACCCCTGCGCGTTATTTCGCGGTAATACAGTAATATCTGTTTATCCGTTATCTGATATCAAATATCAGATATGTGTACAAGTTGTGTACACGTGGCCCATATGATATATAATCGACAATCAACAGGTGATATAAACGAAGTGAGACAAATCGGCCCATATGGCTAAAGCCAGGTGCCATCACGTGACTGACAGCCAATCAAATTGTAAATTTTGGTCGTCACGGATCAGCCCGACGAGACAAAAATAAAGAAAAAAAGTGAAAAACACCAAAAATACAAGAAACGAGTGTCTAAACTTGTCTTGGAGCATTAATAAAAAATGTCGGGAAGGCAATTTTACCTATAAGACATCCTAACCCAAACTCCTACCCTAATTTTAATTAAATAATAAAAAAACATATAAAGGCACCTGGTTCCCCGAAAAAAGTACTGTAAAACGTATAAAAAAAATTCCGACTCGGGACGTTTCATCAGTCGTCACGCAGATCAGGTGAAAATCATATGAGAATCGATCACTCAAATTTCATTGTAAAAATTTATTCATAGTAAATTACAACGGTCAATCGTCGTTTACAGGGGTTTCCTAAAAGGAAACCGCATTCTGAAAAACACAAAATGATTCGGCAAGGCAAATGCTTTATTTATCCTTATGTTTATTAAAGTAAAAAAATAATAAGCTCACATTCGAAGATGCCTTTTGTTCATAATCTATAGTATTGAGTAGGCCAAATCTTAAAGGGACTATTTTTTTGTTGATCCGCAGTAAATTTTCGGTAAATGAAATTACCGAAAATTTACTGCGGATCAACAAAAATTTTTCACGTGTCCCACTAATTTTGAAATCAGCAGTAAAACCACAACTATATAAGCTTACAAAACTGTTAACAGCCTATTTTTAGGTTATCGGGAAGAAAGAAAAGTATTAGCCGACGCACTTGCAAGAATGCTACAGTAATTTCTCTAGATCTTAATTGCAATAAACCTGGTTTAGAAGAACGAAAGGCACTAGTTAACATCTAACATCAATACAGCAATATAGGTGCAAATATAGGTTATTGAAGTGGTTATTGTTTTTATCGATCAGTTGAATGTGATTGGTTGTATATCACATCAGACCCTTTCGTAAAAGTATGTCCTCCGCTTCGCTCCGGACTAATAAATGGCATGTTCTAATTCAAATTCTCATTCTCAAAAGAAAAAAAAAATGCTAAAAATTTTAATCATTTTAATTGTTCTTATTCATATTGTCGCTTCTACTTCGTTAAATTCTCTTGAAGATAATATGTCTTACAAACCATCGATTTCGAGTCAGAACCTACTGTGATATTACTGACATCGATCGTGACAATGACGCCATAATAAAGTTATTTACGTCAATGTAGAACAATTTGGTGGCGGAACTTTCATTTGCCGTAAATGATTTAGAACTGGAAGAGTTTTCCGTTGCCTCGGATGTTCTCAAAGTTGAAGAGGAGGAGGATTCATAAGAGGAGGTAGAAATGTAAGCGGATTTTTTGGTGATTCTCGTCGAGGAAGAGGAAGAAAAAGGAATAGTTATTGATAATGTTTGTTTTAATTATTAGATTAAAAGTTTATACATCTACAGTATGTTATAGTCAGTTCTAACGATAAAAATAAAAGATAATATAAATATTTTATTAATTTTTTGAAGGGCATCCTTATGTTAACAAAATTTTGAATTTTTTCGATTTAATTTGTTGATTAAAAAATAATTAACTTTTGTAAAAAGCAGGAAGTAGTTACAGTTCAAATAGTTGCCTCAGATGTTATCATAAAAGAGTTGTTATAAAAAAGATTGCCATAAAAGGGGTTTGCCATAAGATAAAAATTGTCATCCATGAAAGAGATTACTATTAGAGAATAAAATTGTAATATTATATAATCAACTTTCTTTAACAAAACTGGCCATCCTTATAATAAAAAAACAATTTTAAAAATCTTTATAGAATAATTACTATGTCTCTAACTCTTTTAATAAAAAAGTCGTTCGATGTCGTTATAGAGTTAACCGTGATGTGAATTTGATCATCTATCACACTAGCTACTTTTTTTTTCTATTTGCCAATACTAGAACAACTTTTTTATTGTCATCGTGCCTCTGAGCTTTTAAATCAGGCTTAAGTTGCAGTTTTTTTTTTTTGGGCACCAACAGCAGTTAGTGTTATTAGTCGATTCCTAAACTATCGACTGACTAAGGGTGTTCTCAAGCACCTTAATCAATTAATTTAATAGTGATCGTGACGCTCAAGTATCACAACCAATGACATTATTAATAGAATTAAATGCTTGAGCATACACTTTTTCTTTTGCTCGTGATCTTCACTATTTCATCCAAACAACAAAAATCCTGTAAACAAATTCTATTCAACTGACTATCGAAGCCTCAATTTTAGTTTCATCGGTTTCTCCTTTAGCGATTATACCAATTTAAATTTTTTATTGCAACAGCAACAGAATCAAAATCATTAGCGAAAGTTGCTTTACAGCAACAAGAAGTAAAATTTTTTTTGATGTTATTGTTATTATTGTTATCATTTTAAAAGATATGTTGTATTTATTATGTTCGTATCTAAGGTATCGATTATTTGTTTTAAAAGCTTCGAGCATTAACAATAAAATGGTCTTTTTTTTTTTTTTTGATCAGATAGAAACTTTATGAGAATTTATAGTTTATTATTATATTTGAATATGAGTGCTACCAAGAGAAAAAGGCCGTTCGGACTTTCAATTATATCAAAATCTAATATACTTGAAAGTCCGAACGGCCTTTTTCCCTTGATTCATTTATTCGATTTCCGACTAATTAAAAAATTACTTCCGATCCATTGAGTGAGGTGCTTGAGAACACCCTAAGTCGGACTTATCTGCTCAAATCGAAGCAGTGTTTAAAATTTTCATGATTATCTTCGGTTAACATTACAGATGCACTAAATCATTATGTAATATGGAGTGCTCCGTATTAAAAGGTCCCATTTTTACATTTATCTCATTTTGAGATAATTGAGTTTAACCATTTGTTTTGATTTTCGGACTGATTCGGGATTAATTAAATTTCACGATTTTGATTGGTTAAAGAAGGCAGGTGACTATCGGATAATCTCGTGACGTGTTGGCTCTACGCAGCCTCATGTAATTTTTCTTTTTAAATTATCTTGATTTTTTATTATGCAAATCAACTTTTATTAATAATTGAAAAATATCAATTATGTCAAAATTTACATGAATTTAATAAAAACTCATTTTTCAAAAAATTGTAAAAATGGGCCCTTTTAATACGGAGCACTCCATATATCAGTCACGTGATTTGTTACATAAAACTACTATAAACTTTAAAGATTAGATTATTTTCAACTTACATATTACAGTATTTAACTTCAGCGAAAAAAGAATAAGTTTACTTTTTAGTGCCAAATTAAAGCTGTAAAATTTGCACAATTCAAATATGTATTTTTACCAAACATAAATATTCATCAAGTTTAAAGTGATGATTATATGTAAAATTTTATGTAGAACAAGTTTACTTAAACGGCCAAATTGTGTTATCTTAGTAAAAAAATGAGTTGGCTATTAAAATTTTCGTTTTATTCTACAGTATATAAAACTATTTTTTTTTTTACTATAACAATTTTTCTTTGCCTTCTAAGTAAACTTGTTCTACGCAAAATTTTACGGGTACATAAATATTTCTGTATGCATCCGTAAAATTTTGCGTAGAACAAGTTTACCCAGAAGGCAAAGAAAATTGTCTTAGTAAAAAAAAAAAAAAAAAGGTTTAAATAGATAAACTGAAAGTTTAACATTAATATATAGCCGAACTCATTTTTTTACTAAGATACCAATTTGGCCGTCTAAGTAAGCTTGTTCTACATAAAATTTTACATATAATTATCACTTTAAACTTATTTTTGGTAAAAATACACAGAGTTTTAATTTGGCTCCAAAAAGTAAAATTATTCTTCTTTTTTCGATCTGTTTGATCATAAAATTTGAAGTTAAACATGTAAGTTGAAAAAATAATCTAATTTTTAAAGTTTATAGTCATTTTATATGTTTTTATTATACATTAATTTTATATAACTTATATATAAATCTATATGTGACAAATCGTGAGACTGCTACGTAAATAGATGTACCCTTTTTTTTATCCGATAAAGATTACCGAAAAAAAAATTATATCTGGTATGGATAAGAGTTAGAACGCCCAGTATTCTATTGTCATAGCAGTAGCTCGGTGGTTGATTGATGGATATTGCTCCGTGCGGGTTTCGCTGATGGGACCCTCAGGCTGAAGTACCAGATATTTTTTTGTGATTAATTTTTATTTTCTAAAGTTTATACTTTTAACAATATTTACTAGATGTGGCCTTTTTTTCATGATTATTAAAAACTTCTATTTAGTTTGTAATCTGTTTAAACTATGCGATTTAAATTATATAATTTCGTCAAGAAGTTTGTAGCTTATAAACAATAGATTAGAATGATATGGCTATTCTTTTCTATTTTCTTACTGTTTTTACTTTAAAATGATTTTTATTTTTCGCGGAATGATCTTAGGTATAGTAGCTCTATCACGATAGGTGACATTTGATAATTAATAGTTATCCGTATTTAATGTCACGGATGATGTTAGTTAAATCGAATGATGCTGAAATTTGAATCTGTTATGTGCAATTTTTTAAATTTTTTGGATGCATTTTAACCTTTTTTTTTAAGGGTAAAAGTTAGGATTTAAGGTTAGCAAAAGAGGTTAGGTAAATATCGGTGGGTTTTATTTTTTCAAATCGAGAACTTCAATTTCAGTGTCATCCGCGACATTTAATAAGCGCTCATCAAAATTTATTATATATGTCGAACGTCGGAATGGAATTATTGTGGATTTAGAATCCACCTAGATTGATTCCAAATAAACATAAGTTGTAATAGAATTCTAAAATGTGCCTGAGTCGTTAAAGAATTCCAATTCAACCTACACTAAAGTTATGTGTATTACAAATTATTTCATCAATGATTTGTTTTGAAATTTAAGTCACTTAATAAAGGGTTTATTTTTTAAAGCATTACATGAAATTTTTACATACATGATTAGTATTTCGCATGGTACAAAATTTTCATTTGCTATGATTTTTTCACACGCGCTTTTTGTATTTGCAGTTAATATTATCTAATTGTGAGGAAGATTGCATATAGACACTTGAACGTTTACGTACGTTGAAAAACATTCGTTATAGAAAATTTTTGTGCTCGTTATATCTGAAGGTGTTATAAGAACGTTCAAATCTCCAAGGTCGACTGTACTACAGTATTTAATTCTAGAAACTTATATAAGTAATCTAATAATGTCGGAATTGTATCCAAGCAATATGTGTCATTCAAGGATCTTGCAGTGGGAATGCCTTTCGATCGTTTTCTTGTATTTTCTGGATCTTATGTAAAACCTTAATACAAATAATCAAAGACTTCACGTGCTATAAAGGATTTACGTCGACTATTAGTCGATCTGCTGCTAAAATATTTGGAAAGCATTTCTTCAAATGCATTATGGGCAAAAATTAATAATCTTGAGATTTAGTAACCGGATAGAGTTTTTGCAAAGGACGAAAAAGTGAAATAATAAAATCATAAAAATGGTTTATTTTATTTTGACATAACGATATGATTTATGGCATTGATATTAAATTTACAATCATCAATTTTAGAATCAACTTAAGTTGCTTTTAAGTTTCGTACCAACTTGGGTTACATTTAGAATTCCGTTCCAACCTAAGTGGATTCAAAATCCGCAATAATTCCATTTCGACGTACGACATATATACATTGGGAGTCGACTAACATTTAATCGACTAATATCATTACAAACAGTATATTCATTATCGTTATTATAAAATGTTTATTGTCACTTTGAGTAATAATTGTTTGGATGACATTAACTCTGATGAAAGAAATTTCCTGTTATGTATCGTATACCCAATATTGATATATTATATATTTCAGTGTGAAGTTTTTTCCTTGACATTTTGCAATTTTTTGGATATCATAGTATAAAATTCTTAAATATTAAATTAAAAAAGACGATTTCTATTTTAGGAAACACGGTATGGTAAAATCTCAAATCCCTATTATAAATTAGCTTTCTTGGCTCTAACAAAAAAATAGTTCTTGCAAAATTTTAGCATAAACTACAATCCCCAAAGCTAACCTTTACCCTAACTTTATAATTTATTTGTTATGCGGATTTGCAAATCGACTAATTAATAGCCCATGTTTTATACATTAGTGTACGATAAGAAATTTTCTTAAAAAAATTCACAAATTTTATTGGTTAACTATTTTACCTGACCAATCACGTTGTGTATTTGTTCGCGTAAATTCACATGCACAAACAAGAAAATAAAAAATTTTTGTGGGTTAACAACAGAAAATATAAAAAATTCCTCATATGGACAATATTATATTATTAATTTACACAAAATGAATCCTTTATGAATAAAAAAGATCAAAATTTTATGTATTGTATTATTTAAATGACAAAATATATTAGAGAAGGAAAGTGAATAAACAATCTATATAATATATTTGCATTTTATCGAAATTAAATTAGGGCCCTCTCTGAAACTAATAGTTAGCTAGTCTTAAATTAGTTTGCAAACAGAAAATCCGGAGATGAAATGCTACACTTAGGTGGTTATACAAGAAAACTTTCTCTAGTCTATATAATATATATCTTTTTGATGTAAAATATGTAGCTAATTATTTCCTGTATACAGCATATTCATAATAAAAAAAAAAAAAATTTACAATTATCCCAGAATGATATAAAAGTTATTTTCACAATACGTATCGAATAGAATCGATGTTCTAATCGTTTCAGAAGTATTGATTACTTAGTATGTACGTACTGCACATGAATACATGCGTACAGCACTTGCTATATTTGTGTTCTCCAAAGACGAAACACAGTATCTGGTTCATTGCCAATTTAAATTTTATATGTACCGGTACGTTTAGGAATTTTCATAAAAAATTCTAACCCTAACTTAACCATAATATACTTCTAACCTTTAACGTTTAATTAAATCTTGCTTATGAGTGTTTATTTTTCACATATATGCACGTGTGCGGATCCAATCAAATTGTTGAAAAAAAAGCAATTTGATTGGATTCGCACACGTGCGTACACATGCGCAAATGTGAAACTAAAAAAACACTGGGTATAATATCCATCATTGTTAATAAAAACGCGAAAAAAAAATTAATGAAATAGTGTTTATAATTTTATTTATTTATCGCACGTATAAGCAAAATCCTTGTGGTGAACAGGTTAGATTTAAATTTTTATTATCATGCCTCCACTTTGCTCCCGGCAAAAAAAAAAAAAAAAGGATATTTTAAAATGATTATCAATATGAATGCATAAAACAGCGTGAAAAAAAAAATAAAATAATATATAAAAAAATATTATTACAAAATAGTTGTTTCAAATTAGAAGAATCCCCACATTATTTGACCTGAACCTATTTTATAAAAAAAAGATAAAATATTTCTACAAGAAACATATACAAAACAAAAAAACAAAAAAAAAAACTTATAGAAAAGAACTAATTAAAAATAAATAAAAAAGTTTCCTAGAAAATAAATAAATAATATGTTTTTTTTTTTTCTCTAATTAATTAAAATTATTTTTCTAAAAATTTTAACTAAATTCTGCTCATACTATACGTTTTTTAATAAATAAATTATTATTAATTAGTATTTATTTCCATATGTTCTTTTCGACTCTGCATAATATCTACTAGATTGACCATCACTTCTATTGGGTGAATGCATATTTTTTAACGTCAAAGTATGATCACTATCAGAAGTATTATTAGAAGTACTATATGAAGATGCTGTAGAATATGTTGAATCTGGGTATTCACGAATTGGTGTATTTGTTAAATTATTACTACCACTACCATTATTATTAATAAAATTATTAAATATTGGTGCATTTAATTGAATATCTGAATTTCTAGATTCATCATATGAATTTGAAACATTTTGTGTAGTTATTGTACTAAAACTATCATTACGTAATCTTGAATGATCAACTTTACCAGTAGTTACTGTAGTTTGTACTCCACGTAAAAGGTTATATGACTGATTTAATGGTGAACCTGGATAATTAGTATAATCAGTAGAATATGTTGAAAATGTTGAATATATTGATCCCATTGTATATCTTCCTTTATTAGTTCTTGCTTCTGGTTGTGTTGTAAATTCAAGCCCTAAATAAACTGATTCTGGTGATTTTCTAAATACATCTTGATCCATATTTGGTAAAACATCTGAATCTCTATTACTTTCTCTAAGACTATTATTACTATCTCTAAGACTATTATTTGTAAAATATGATTGTGTTGATCCACGATCTGTTAAATCTTCTATTGGTAATGTTGGTGAATTCATTGCACTAGATATTTCACCACCATTTACTAAAAATGGACGAACAGGTGTTTCAGTTCTTGTGCTTACTTGACCACTTGATAATGAATTTGAATCACTATTATTATTGTTATTATTATTTCCACTATTTAATACATTAGAAATTAACATGAATTTTGATAATCTAACACTTTCTGTGGATTGTTCACTTGATACCTCATTAAAAGTTGTTACACTTTCAGTTGTTGATATATATGATTGATTCCATGTTGTTGTACTAGTGTTTGTTTGATTTTCAAGTTGATCATTATATTCTTCTGGTGAATTTCTTCTATTAATAGCACCTGCTGGCATCATTACCATTTCTGGTGATAAAGAATGTGAGTTTGAATAATCTATATTATTGTTAATATTAATATTATTATTATAATTATTGCTGCTGTTACTACTACTACTATTATTATTAAACACTAGAGGAATTGAAGGTGCAGGTGGTGGTATACTACTTGAGAATGAATTTGGTCTTGCAGAAAATGGATAAGAAGAATTATTATCATTGAAATTAATACTATCTCTTCTCTTTTTTTTACGTCTATAAAAGAATAAAAATAAAAGTGCGAAAAGTAATAATGCTCCAAGAATAGGTCCAATTATCATAGCAACTTTACCACCGTCAATTGATGAATGATTATTATTAGAATTGCTTGTAGGAACACATACGTTTCCACTACAAATTGAATTTATATCGCATACTGTATCTTCTTGACATGGTGAATTGTCTTCAACTCTTGAGTAGCACATATTATCTGTAACGTTGCAATAATAATGAGTAGAATCTTGACATGATAAAGAGTTTATAGAATCACCAGTAAGACAAGGTAACAAGGGTGCCTGTGCGGAATTAGGTGTTCCTGTTGTTGTTGGTGAAGGAGATGATTCTGTATTGGATGATTCTGTATTGGATGAATTTGTTTCTGATGGTAAAGGATTTTCTGAGGGTAAAGGAGTTGCTGAATCTGACTCGAGGGTTGAAGGAGAGGTGCTTTGATGGTCGGATGCGGTTTTCGAAGGTGCTGGTGTAGTGCTGGTTTTATGCTTTTTCGATTTCGAGTCTCCATTATCGTCGCCATTATCGTCACCATTATCGTCACCATTATCGTCACCATTATCGTCACCATTATCGTCGTCCTTGTCACTTTTGTTTTCTTTGTCTTTGTTATTGTCACTTTTATCTCCTTTGTCGGACGAGGAGGCCGCCGTTGCTTTTGGGGCAGACGCTAACAATTTATTTGGGATTAATGAAGGTTTAGTTGGTGATGAATTTTGCGTATTTTTAGGTGATGAATTTTGCGTATTTTTAGGTGATGAACCTTGTGTATTTTTAGGTGGCTTAACTTTAGGTGATGAATTTGAAGTAGGTTTAGGTGATGAATTTGACGTAGGTTTAGATGGTGAATCATTTGCTGGTTTGGGTGATGATTTAGATGATTTTGATGATGATGATTTAATTGGGTTAGGTGAAATATTAGGAGAAATTTTAGTTGAAGGTTTAAGTGAAGGTTTAGGAGAAGATTTAGGTGGAAGGGTAGCCACAGATGATTTTTTTGGTGAATGTACATCAGTTTTTGAACCAGACAAATTTGGGACTTTTATTATTATTATTATTATTATTTATTTTGAGGAAAGAAAATCGAATTATAGCTCGATTCACACTTTTTTTTTTATGTTATGAATTAAAAAATATGAAAAATATAATTACCGGTACTTTTTTTAGCCCCATTTACTAATACCGCCCCAATGATGATTATCATCAAGGTTAATATAATCTTGAGGAATTTCATTGTTGGTTAATGATCGTCCAGCGAAGATAAATGTAATTTTTTTTCTTCTCGACTATCTACTAATTTTTTTTAAAGAGAGAAAATTAGCACCTTCCAAATTTGAAAATATTTGAAATGTGTATTTTATTTGTCAGAGTCCGTGCGAGAGTAAACCAAGACTTAAGACTTACTTCGATGCGTTAATGAGTTAAGCTCAAAGCACAATTATGTATGTATGTGTTAGTTTTTTTTTTTCTATATTAATGAAGGTTATATTTCATTTATTTTTTCGAAGGACAGTTTTTTATTTTTTTGCAATCGAGGACAATTTGCAAACTGATTTGTTCCATAAGATACTTTGCAAAAAAAAAGACTAAAAAACCATTATGAAAATTGTTGAAAAAAAAACAACACAACGGGTGAAAAGGAATAAAAAAAAGAACTATTTTTTCGAGGTCCGATTTCGTTTAATTAATATCGAGTAACAATCAATATAAATGCGGTGTTCTATATTGTGGCAATTGGTAATAATTTTTGTTAATGCCTTTTCTGATTGGATAAATAGATATGCACTTTAAAACATGTGCTAAATATTTACATTGAACAAAATTAATTTTAATGTATTAACAAACATTGAACCAAAAACATTTTCATCACATGATTACTGTATAAAACAAGCATAGAAGTAAAAAGTACCGGTAGTTTTTAATTGTTTGTTCAATGATTCAATGATGCATTCCGAACTAGTTTTTTGATATGTTATTCCACATGGCAGCATGACAATTAGTCCTAAATTATACCTTCCATAATATGGTTAATTTGGATGTGCATTTCGCTTAGCGTTTTAGCATTAGCGTTATGATTAATATTAAAAAAAGTATTTCTAAAAATGTGCCGGTTAAAAGATAGATCTATTGTTGATCGCTATTGTTACAATTTGCTACTACGCAATATGCATATGTACACTTTATTATATTTGTATAACCTAATTTTTTAATGAATTAATGCAGTAACTTCATGCCGACATATAATAATAGTTCAAAAGGACGAATACATGATGAAATCTAATCACTTATACATGCTTAATATTACGCAAATAAATAATGTACAACTTGTTAATCCACTTGTTTCCTGTCTAACTATACGCCGTACGCCATATCGAAAATAATTAGTTATCCTCTAATAATCATAAATTTTGTGGCTTATTTTTTTCGTAATAATGTTTCTAAAGTATTGAATTTAAACATAAACAATGAGTTCTTTATCACTATTGCAGTATAATTATACCGTAATAAACACATTATGTATTCTAAGTTTGGTAAGAGATGAAATAAACTGTAATGTGATTATATACATTAAGAATGTTATCTTGCTTAAACTATATTTTAAAGTTCGCTTGAATACTGTTCCTGACAGTTCTAATGTATACACATAAAATCGGTTACAACTAATATTTATACAAATGCACTACGTAGTAGTTGAGCTTAAAACTGTTGATTTTTAGTGTATAATTATATCAATTCGCGTTATAGTGATGTACGTTTTTTTTTATTGTCCAAAGCCTTTTTTGGCATCATCCAATGTTCAATTGTTCAAGATTGTTCAAAGCATGTTCAAACTTTAATAATTAATAATTTTGTCTAAAAAAAATATATAGTTACATTTTTTTTTTTAGGTGCTGAGCATATTTTAGTTAAAATTAAAATAGGTTATTTTGAGTAATTTTAATTGGCTGGAGCTGAGGGAAACGAAGTGGAAGCCTTAAAGCCATACTCTACGAATTTTTAGAAATGTCCGGCTCCCGGTTCAGCTGGTCCTGATTTAGGTTCAGAGTCCGAAAATTGAACCTAAAATTAGGTTCGATTTTGGATACTATATAATTATAGTTGCTGACTTTAAAATCATTGTAACAAAAATAACAAAGAAATTTTTTTTAGCAAACACATTGAATAAGAGCATTTAATAAAATTAAATAAAAAAATTTTGCAGCTGACTTTTAAAATGCATGGGTTAAAAAAGAATTTTTATACAACGCATAAATCAAATAAATGTGTTTTTGATCGCAAGCACGTCAGATAAAATTAACTATTTGGTACGAGGTGAATAAAATTCGTTAAAATGAATAAGAAACGAAATACTGGCCTATTAAAGTGGAAGTAATAGTGAGAGTCGATGTAGTAATTATGTCTCTGGGATATGTGGGAGATCGATCGGGATCTGGTGCATCGATATGGTATAATTAATAGTTATCAGGTAGAATGTAGATGATATTGAGTCAGCGTCATTTAGCTGACTCAGATCATGCCGCTTCGCGGTATGATCTGAGTCAATCAAATGCCTGCTAAATGATGCTGACCCAATGTCATCTACATTTTCTACCTGATAACGATATTATCCGGGAGTGGTCATTAATCATGCTACCCATATTAATTCTGTAAATTATTGGTATTTCATAAAGTTTAGTTTATTGATTATGTGGTTTCTTTCTCTGGTTGTTTTTTTTTTTTATTTTTACTTTTTTTCTTTTTTCTTTTTTACTTGGAGACTTTTTGACATGAATTAAAACAATCGTTAAGATAACATAAAAAAAAAAAAAGAAATATCCAAAAAAAGAAATATTAAAATTCCGAACCATGGAATAAACATTGATATACCGTAATATCTGATAAATACTTGTTATTGTATGGGTATGTAGTGAATAACCGTGGCCGAAGGCCACGGGTTATTCATATACCCATACAATAACTATATTATTTCACGGTGTCTGACGTACAATCCCGTGCAATAACCAAATGAAAAAAGCACGGGTTGTTACATAAAGTATTAATATGGGTAACATGATCAATAGTAACTACCGGATAATAAGTAATAACGGATGGGATGATTAATGAGTGATTAATTAAAAAAATTATATAGTAACATTAGGGAAATATATGTAAGTTTATGGGAAATGACGTAAATAATGTAATTCAAGAGTGATGTAAAAGTCAAAAAAAAAAAAAAATACATTAGTCAGTTTTCGTTCTAATTAATAAATCAATTTCATACTCTTAGCACATAGTACGAGGAACTTATCTTTGGTATTGCATGAGTGCAGAACGATACTGAATTAGATTTACAATAAAAAGCAGCTAATGTTTGACTGGACGTGTATATACTTTCTTGATTTGGCAATTTTTTTAAAATGCAAAACGGCAAAAGAACCTATACGCCTGAGCAAACAGCCATAAGGAATGAAGCTAGAAGAAAATGAAAAAGTTTAATGACTCAAAAACAGCAGCTAGAATATAGAAAAAAAAAATTGAATCGGAAAAAAGACAAGCCCGTCGTAAATGTCATATTAAAGGGAAGGAGAATACTAATCAAGACGAACAGATAAATGAAGAGTATAATATTACTGAATTAAGAAACCTTAATCAACCCGTCACTAAAGTGAAAACTGTACATAGTGGTACTTGTGCTAGAAATGCATTCTCGGAAGTAACAAATGGTCTTGAACCAGTTCTATATCTGTCAATTGGTGCTCGTATGATGCTTATTTTCCAATCTCTGGACTAACCAAGGATTAGTAAATGGGGCAATGGGTACAATCATTGATATTATGTATGAACTAGAAAGGTGATATTATGTATGAACTAGAAAGGTGATATTATGTATGAACTAGAAAGGTCACCACCCACCTACCTACAGTTATTTTGCTCAAAATGGATGACTATAAAGGTCCAACATTATCCATATCAAATTATAATCAAGTAGTACCAATTCGATCTATCAAATACACTTAGGAGGGAAAATCTGGTATTTGCTCTTTCATACAGTTACCATTATGTCTTGCCTGGGCAATTACAATTCATAAATCACAAGGTTTGGCATTACCACAAGCTGTCATAAATATTGAAAATAAAGAATTTGCAACAGGTCTTACATTCGTGGGCATATCAAGGGTTCGTACCCTTAATGATCTTCTTTTAGATAGTGAATTCTCTTTTGATAGATTACAGAATTTAGGTCAGAATGCATGTTTTTGCAACAAAGATTATTAGAAGAATAAAGATTTCTTTATAAATGTAATATTAAGAATAATAAGAATTCATAAAATTTAAATATTGTAACTACTAATATGGGAGAGAACTATCGGTAGTCCGATTTAACTCTAATAGTTACAGGTAAGTAAAAGGAGTTCATAATGTATTGGTATGGTTAGAAAATCAGAGTTTCGTCAATTAATGTGGATCGGTAATGTATCACGTGATTATTATAGGACGATGTAATGGTACGAGAGATAAGTATTCGAGTTAAACGTTTTTATACAAATAAAGGTCTTTTCAGCACTACACTTGCTTACTTCCTTTATTAAGAGATAATTTTAATCGAAAGGAAATCTCTACCTTTATTAAAGAAAAACATGATCTAATCTAATGTTCAAATAGTCACATGTGTGTTTGGCTGTGTCTAACAGATATTCTATTTTTGGCTAAATTCTTGCTTTTTCCTATTGATTCTATTGCTTCTAGAAGTGTGATATGTATTTGTACATATTTGTTTGTAT
The DNA here is from genome assembly GCA_003550325.1 of Gigaspora rosea. NCBI lineage: Eukaryota > Fungi > Glomeromycota > Glomeromycetes > Diversisporales > Gigasporaceae > Gigaspora > Gigaspora rosea. The sequence goes on along the minus strand of QKWP01001759.1, from coordinate 14,500 downwards.
CTACACGTGTTAATTCCTTTTTTGGAGGTCGTTTAAAGCCTGGCACCTCACGAAATCACCCGAAGTACGGGAAATCACGAATAAGTAGTGATTCCGATTTTTTTTCGAGTTGAAATAGAATCTATATTTTTTTTTTTTTTTTTTAAAAAAACTTTTTTTTTTTTTTTTGTATGGCGGATAACTTTGTAGTTAGAGAAGGAATTGTGTTCGAAGAAATTGAAGTTGACGAAGGTGGAGGTGTTTTGGAGGAAAATGAAAATGTAGGACTGTATTAGAAGAAAACGAAATAATTGTGTTGGAAGATAGCGAAGAGGAAAATGAAGAAATATCAGAAGTACCAGCAAATGAAGCACCTGCAGCATACGAAGAGATAAAAGTTTATACATCGCAATCTACAACCTCTGATCAAAGATGAGCACTTCTCTTCAATGTTGGTGAACCATTTAAATTAATTTTTTTTTTCTCTCACGGCATTTCTCTAATATATTTAAAGTTTATAAGTTTGTCGGGATCTAGATTTCAAGTACTGTACATGGTTCTGAACTTTGGCAGTTAAGTAACTGTTAAGTATTCTTTTTTTATTATTATTATTTTTCTTTTTTCTTTAGCGGTATTTATATTTCTTTTTCTTGTAAGGATTGGCCTTATTAGAATTCAAAGAACCGGCGATAGGGTTCTGAACTTTAGTGAGTACTAACTCATGCTGGTCAAGGAAATTTGAACTTAGTTTGGAATTGAGAATAGAACTGAAGTACTAAATTCTTTTTTTTTTTTTTGTGTTTTTTGTTAAATTTTTTAGAATGTACTAATATCTTTTGTAGTTTAGTTAAAACATAGAATCGCAGTAAGATCTGGGAACTGGTCTTCTTTTTTTTGCTTAATTACTGCGACTTAATACTATTATAATGTAGTTATTATGATGTATAATTTTGTATTAGAATGAATAAAAAATTACCAGTATACGTCGAATGAAAACTTGTATTAGATTAAACCAATTATGATGTCGCTAATACCTACCTAACGAACTCAGTAGCATTAAAATTATTTTAATTATGTAATATTTTTAAGATATATTTTAATAAAAATAAGTTAATTGATGATCCGTCACAAATCGATAGTAAATGATCTACATTAATTAATAATTTATAACGGGTTTATTTATATATATAAATTTACAATTTCGAATTATAAAGTCCACCTTTATTTTTTTTATTACAATCTACTATTTACGCTATATATTAACAAAATTTTAAATGGGACTATTTAACTATTTTTTTTTGTTCTACTTAACAATATATTATAGTTATTGTATTGATATGTAAGTTAGTTATACATATATTAACTATATTTTTGTATAGGTCTGACGTTGCGTCGCTCTTTACTAATAATTTAAACTTTTTAATGTCGCTATTATTTCACTTGTTCGTAAAACTTTATCTTAATTATTCCAACTTAATTTTTTTCCTTTTTAAATATCGAGCACAACTGTTTCAATGTTTTTTTTATTTGTTGCAACTGTAAAAAAAAAACTTAGAAACAATTTATAAATCAGTTTCGATAAAAATAGTCTTTAACATGTAAAACCAATTCGATGAACTATTTTATATAAATATATTATTTTTTTGAAACTTTTAATTGACCTTACAAAGAAAAAAAAATAATTTCAAATGTGAATTCAAGATTATAAGAACTTCAAAAATCTTTCCCGGCCCATTAATTCTTCACCCAACAATTAAAAATTTTAAAAATCTCCCAGTTATGAGAATTTTAAAAATTACCAAATATAACTCGCTAGCTATGGAAATTTTAAAATAATCTAACTAAATATAGTCTTCGCAAGGTTAAAAAAAAACTTCAAAAATCATTCGACCAATATAGTCTTCTCCAAACTAAAAAATTTTAAAATAACCTGATTAAAAAAGTTTCACCTGCTATGAGAATTTTAAAAGCATTCGACTGAAATATAGTATGAGGATCTTAAAAATAACCCAGCAAAATATAGTCTTCGCTCTGCTATAAAAATTTGAAAAACTATCAACAAACAAACAGAGTCTTCACCCACTTTAAGAATTTTAAACACTACCAACTATAAGAATTTTAAAACCATCTGACTAAAACGTTAGTCTCATTAACAAAAGTAAAGCTAAATCCAGTTTTACCTTTTTATGAAATATAGTTCATTGTACGGTCATATATACCCGTGTGAATATGCTTTCAAAAAAGCACGGGTTGTTACATAAGACCCATATGATAATGTACCATATTAATCCCACGATTAATTAACTGCACAAGAGACTCTTCAAGAATTTGCAGCATCCGGAGAGGGGGGGAAAGGAAGATGTACCAAGCATAAGCACAATCAAAAATTGGTTAAATACGTATTCGGCTAAGTTTAAAGGAAAATGACACTAAAAAAAAAAAATAGCTACAAAGATCAAAAAGAGATAAGCTATATTCGAAAACAATAGTTATAAAATAATAAAGTTTTACTTAAACTTGAGTTAAGCGATAGTTATATAGTGTGCCGAAATAGCTGTAAAAAGCTTAAAATCGAAAAAGGAGCTGTAAAATTTGTAAAAATTAAGTAAGTAAAGATTTTTTAGCCTATTTAGTGTTTGAAATTGTACTAGAAATTAATAGTTATAGTACCCCGAATGAAGCTGTCCACCTAAAATAAATATTGAATTGGTGTTAGAACGAATCTTCAAATTTTAAAATTAAGTAATCTTACTATTGGACGATCGAACTATAAAAATTTTAACGTCGTACATTGAAGTTGTACAACTTTTATTTAATGCGGAAAATTGCCCATTTAATTACTTTTATAATGATCTTCCGGCACACTTAATTAGTGTAACCACTATTGATTTGTGGCAGATCATCAATTAAATAAGTTATGCATATATACGTAAAAAATATATTTATTTATTTATTTACAATATGATTTAAAGAATTTTTTAAATTTTTAATAAATTCAGCTTTTTCTTGTGGGTTTCCTTCATCCTCCACCTTCCAGTACGCACTTCGGGTTCTTTCTATTAATTTATTAACAATTGAATGCCTTTTTTCAGTGGCTTTTTCTGCTTCAGTTTTTTTAGGCAATTCTATTTCCACTAATTCACGACGCTCATATATTTTGAACCTATTTTCTACAAACATATTTTGAAATTGCTTCTACACATTTGAAGTTAATAGTTGGTTATCACCATACACATGTTCATGGAAAATATGTCAGCAAGAAAGTAAGTACCGACGAAAGAACAAGCAGAAACAACTAGGCAAAGTTAAACCAGGAGGTTTTTTACCTTTCACGATCCTTTTTTCAACGGCACAAGCTTCATCAACAATTAATTGTTGGATTGGAAATGAAAACTTATGAATTTGATCAAGATTCTCATTATCAATACCAACAACTGAAATCCGCTTAATTCAGAATTCGAATGCTACATGTTCCGAGTCAGTGCGTTTTTTTAAATCCAGGGTGATGATTTTATGACATGCGCCTAATATAAATAGAATAAATAAAACGTTTAATAAAAAAAAAATTTTTAACTATTTTTTTTAAAAAAAAAAAAAAAAATCGATCTACTACTCTAATTAAAGACACGATTTTTGTATTATACCTATTAAACCATGACTCGACGATGTTGTCCTTTTTAATTCGCTATAGTATGATTCCAGGGCATTTGTCGAAGTCACTTGTAATAAAAGTGGTGAATGCTGTTGAGCCCATAAAGCCCATCGATTTGAATTGTTTTGATAATTTTGTTTAATATAATTTTTTATGCCAGTAACTTGACACAAGTCAATCGCCTCTTTAATAAGCTTATCACATCCGATCTTTGTAGTTTTATGCATTGCTTGGATCATTTTTCCTCGGGCCTTTGTTTCATATATTTTATTCATCCATACCTGTATTACATGAGCTGTGCAAAGAATTACTATACATTCTTGCTTACCACCCTGGAGACCCGGAAGTGCTTTTATTACACTATTGGCCTCAACATGGCTTTGGTCGGCAAGGATATACCGTGGTTTCCAACGGCTTCCAAATTTTTTTATGATTTTTAAAGCATCGGCAACCATGTCACTGTCTTCTTTATCAACAAAAAAATGGGTGCCGACATCCCAACATGCAGTGTTGTACATGGGACAGTTGGGACATACGTTGGGACATTTTGGGACATTCTGGGACAATTTTATAAATTGAAATTACTTAAAATTTTATTAAGATAATCTAATTAAATTTTTTTAAAAATGTGTACAGCACCTAAAAAAATATATAATTATATATTTTTTTAAATTAATTTATTAATTATTAAGGCTTGGGACATAGTTGGGACACTTGGGACGCTGGGACGTTGGGGCGTTGGGACATGGCAAAAAAAGGCTAGGACAGTGAAAATGTACAACACTGCCAATACCCATACATATCCCGTATGTACAAGGTAAACAGGCGGCAATCGTACTTGTTGGTTTTATGTGTTGAATTAATAAGAGTTAACTATCCATGTTGTTCGAGTTTGACAAGTTGAAAGCGATGTATAAAAACCAGACTATATGTAGCATGACAAGGAGTAACGTAATGTTCAACATGATAACCTTGATTTTTTAAAAAAAGAATACTTTCTTTTATATCAGTTTCTTTATTTAAATTGCCCCCTAAATTATTATTTTGCACTTCACAGACTTTATATTTAATATTTGTAACCTCGACACAGTTTAGTTCCTTAACGCTTGAGCCCAGATCCAACATCCTAGTCGCATATTCTTTAACTGCATTCGTGATAGCAGTTGGTGGGTAGTCTTTGGC